>RCHF01000523.1:0-19443 GCA_003987895.1 Neonothopanus nambi | reverse complement strand
ACGATTACGACAAGTGTTCCCTGTGATGCTTCTGAAAAAGGTTGTGGCGATGTTAGCGGATGTCATATGGCACTGCAACTATGCTTCGTTGGCTTGCTGCACCGAGTTTGGAGAACTATGTAATAGAATTGTTGCAAATTTATATCAGCTCCAAACTTCAGAATGTCAGCTTCTGGGATCAAATCAGTACTTGCCCCCATATTATTCAGTTTATAAACCGCCTGCCTGACTGATCATCATGATCATCTCCGTGGCTACCTGTAACTGTCTCCCGAGAGAGAGAGAGAAGCCGGGCAGGTTGTATTTCGACCTCCACTTTCAATCAACTGCCAGTCAAACTTGTAGTCTGGGGCAGAGGAAGTCTCTCCACGAGCTCAACCGGTGCGTTCTCATCCAACCCCGTAGCCCGTAGATAAGTTAGTGTCTTTATACATTCATGTTGCCCCGCGTCTCCGAATTAAGCTTGTATTCTAAACTTACGGCTTTGTATGACAGACGACCCCTCTGACATCAATACTGATTCCGAGGAACATATGGACTGTAACTTTAAGCCACAAACCTATGCACTTGCTCAGCCACCGACTACAATAACTGGGATTTAGGTATTAACGCTTAACACGGTCATGACTATGAAGATGATAACTCACCACGTATCAGCGTTGTATAACAAGGTTTGATCCATTCAGTTGGGTATAGAATCAGCAACATTCAATAGATCGTCGAAGGAAAGGGGATGATGCCAGACTCGGATGAACAAGGAAAAGATCTATGGGAACAAGGAAGATAGTTGTATCCTGGTAGATTCTCGAGAGTATGATATTCGTTCACTTTAAGCAACAATTGATTGTACTTTTTCTTGCTACATACTGTTCTTCCTTGGTCAGTTTTGCATATCCAGAGGAGAAAAGGAGGCATAACTTACGAGTCCCTGCTACAAAAATGCTCATTCCTCTACTTCTCATCCACAACACGCCATCGTCTACTAACTTCATTCTAAGCCTTCGTCTCGATTCCATGGTACGCCGACAAACTTCGCCTCTGTTCCCCTTAGTATGCATGATCATGGAAGAACGAACTACGTCCTTGCACGCTCCAGAGTCCATATACCATGATCTTGAAACGTAGTCACAATTTTCGCGTTTCTACTGCATGATTGTCGGGTTTGGCGTCGTGGTCACTAGTAGCGCTCGCTAGCGCCGGAATAATTGACTGACTCCAAGCTCACACGATCATGTGATGTGCTACTGTTAAGACTCTGGACACCGTCTCTGGTTCTCAAAATCAATTGAATGCTAGCCTGATGCCAGCAGTGAGGGTAAGGTGTGGAATTGCTTTCTTGATAGAGAGCTCGACACGTTTATCCTACCTAGACTTGGTCCGTTCTTGGTCGGATTTAGTATTGCTACCAGTATTGAACTCATAGATTATACACACATCACTGGGATGCCGACCGCCCTTGGACCGCCCCAAATCTAAATTGGCACAGTAATTACTCCAAGCTAGACTGGACGGAACGTGTAATGCGAACTGTGGCTCGATGCAGAAGCTCCATCCTCTCCAAGAGCCGAATTCGGTGGAGGAGCTTGTAAAGGTGCTCCTCGATGTCCTTCAATGTAAGTGATATTTCTCTATCTTGTCTTTCCCCATGCCTCATCGTATTTGTCTCTATCAGGTCACCGATGGCCTTACGGCAAGCCTCGCATCCTTCATCGCGATACCATTTCCAGCAACATGTTCTCGCGTGACGAAAGCAATGCTCTCCATGGTGTTCTAACTCTTGATTCCTCTTCAACCGTTGACGAGACCAGGAAGGCATCCTCGAGGCAGCGTATCGGGGTGCGACCATACATGGCGTATGATTTACTTAAACCCCCCTGGAGTCGTGGTTATATGTACCGACATGACTTAGAATCGCTTTTCTATGCTGTCTTGTGCATTGCTTGTCGCTACAAGACACCAAACAAGCTGCTTTCCGACCCGCCCTATCAGCTATAGTTCACTGCAGAACCATCTCAGATATGGGACAACAAAGGAAATCAAGTAATTTTGGCTTCCGAGTGGGAACCTCCAGTCACGGAGTATTTCGCCAATTTCAGCGATTGGCTTATGTCTCTGCAATTGATGATATCCCTCAAATACGAAAGACGACCGTGAAGGGGCGAAGAGGGCGCACTGGGGCACGATTGGAAGACGTTAAGAGGTCATGTCTCTTACGAAAAATTCTTAGCGACCATGTCAGAGTTCCGGGGCAAGAAGTTTGCCTTGCCATCTAATGCGAAGGGTAAGCAGGAAATCCATTTGTGCAACAGTAACTGACGTGGGGGTAGATTCTGTCTCGTGCTATCGTAGACTTATCCGATGTTGGATGTATATTTTAGCGATTTCTCGTTTCAATTTCCAGGATTTCTGTGTTGTATCTACTAACATTGTGCTATGTAGCCATTGTCACTCAAAATCATCACATACGCATTCTCCGGAGCATTTCTGCTCTGAATACATACGTTTTTGCCACTGTTTGAGCAATTTCGATTACGGACCTAGGGTACATACATGCAGCTGCATAGATCTCAAGGCCAGCCTTCCACGTAGAAATGCCCCTGCGTATAGTTCAGCGTTCAGTTACCCGGTCCAAATGATGAGTTGATGGTTTCATTGCTTGACCTTCCCCGCCTCCACACGCCGCCGGGTAGGACCAGAATACTGTACATAAACCTTTTGGTACTTGGAGTAAACAGTTAACGTTCGCTCGTTCGACCCCGTCTTCGTCTTGTATACTTGTCCGACATAGATTCACGATGCGAAATCGACCTTCGAGTAGCATTTCCCAGCCAGAATATGATTCAGCATCACTTCTCTATACAGTTGCACGAGGCCTCGGCGCATGGTCGGAGATCTGCTGACCTCAACGGTGACGCTATATAAATGACTTGCCAGCTTTTAAACTGCGTAGCATTTTCTAGACCAACGTTGGTCAAGCCAGCTTGTTGACGACCAGGACGGTTCTCGCAAGGTTGAAGGATACCCACGGAACAGCGCTTTCACACGTCCGCCTTTGCACCGGTCAAATTTCTTCCAGCTCACGATGGCGTCGAGGCAAAGATTAGGCCTCATATCTGGCCATCTCTTGAGAAATTCCCTTGCTTCTGCATCTCCCAGGAGGAGTTTCAGCAGCTCTCTCAGAATGCGTAAGCTCTTACTGCGCTTTGGTTTTTTTCTAGTTGCTAAAATAAAATCTTTCTTTCCCTAGAGAGCGACTTCAAAAAAATTGTGGTCGACAATCCGATTGTCGAGTTGGATGGAGATGAGATGACCAGGATAATATGGAAAAAAATCCGGGAAGAGGTGAGTGAGTGATGAAGTTGGTCTTGCCAGAATACTCATCATCGTGCCTTCATTTTTAGCTTATTCTTCCATACCTCTCACTCGATATCAAATACTACGACCTTGGGCTGGAGTACCGTGACCAGGTGTGCCAAAATTCTCTAGTAGCACTTACCTCTCACTGATATTCTCCTGTGTTAGACAAACGACCAGGTCACGATCGAGTCTGCAAATGCTATTCTCAAGTACGGTGTCGGCATCAAATGCGCAACCATCACTCCCGACGAGGCCCGCGTAAAAGAATTCAACTTGAAGCAGATGTGGAAGAGTCCCAACGGTACTGTACGTATGCGTCCTTGACCAAAGCGGAGACCGTTCTCTATAACGTTACCTTGTTCAGATCCGTAATATGATTGGTGGAACAGTGTTCCGTGAACCCATCATCCTGTCCCGCATCCCAAAGCCTATTCCTGGATGGGTCAAGCCCATCGTTATTGGTAGACATGCATTTGGCGACCAGTACCGTTCCACAGATTTTATTGCTCCCGGAGCTGGCAAACTTCAGCTTGTGTACACTCCTGCTGACGGTTCGGCTGCTACTTCGCTGGACGTGTATGACTTCAAGGGCCCGGGTGTTGCTATGAGTATGTACAACACTGACGAGGTAGGCGCGGTTTATTTAAATCGCGGTCGTTTGCTGACACTCTGCTAGTCCATCATTGGTTTCGCCCATTCTTCGTTCAAGATGGCTTTGTCCAAGAAGATGACTTTGGTGAGTGTTCGCTATTCTTTTCGCGTATTTCTTAACCCTTATAACATACGTTGCAAATAGTTCATGTCCACGAAGAATACCATCATGAAGAAATATGACGGACGCTTCAAGGACATCTTCCAAGAAATATACGAGAAGTAAGATTTCTTTTCCTCACTATTCACTATCGTTCCTCCAACTCTACCCTACCTAGGGAATACAAATCAGAATTCGAAAAACTCGGTATCTACTACGAACACCGTCTCATCGATGACATGGTAGCTCAAGCCATCAAATCCTCCGGAGGCTTCGTTTGGGCCTGCAAGAACTACGACGGTGATGTTCAATCCGACATCCTCGCTCAAGGTTTCGGTTCGCTTGGTATGATGACCTCCGAGCTCATCACGCCCGACGGACTCGTCCTTGAATCCGAGGCCGCACACGGTACCGTAACGCGTCACTATCGCGAGTACCAGAAGGGTAACGAGACCTCCACCAACCCCGTCGCGTCTATATTCGCATGGACTCGTGGGCTCCTCCACCGTGCCAAGCTCGATGGGAACGATAAACTGAAGCAGTTCTGTGTTGATCTCGAGTCGGCATGTGTGGAAGTCATTGACCAGGATGGGATCATGACCAAAGATTTGGCGCTTGCTATTCATGGGAAGGATATGAAGAGAGACCACTGGGTTATTACGGATGTGTACATGGACGCTGTTAACGTGAGTGGTTATATACGCGTGTCGCGTTTATGTCTAACGCTTTCTTTAGACCAAGCTCCAGCAGAAGCTCTCCAAATCCCTCTAGATTGTACCTTGGTTTTCATTGCAGTGAATTGAGGGCCAATATAATGAAGGACCATGTAGCAGGCAGCATGTATCTGTCGTCTTGTATACTAAGTTAAATGCTACTCGCGATATTACTCTTATCTATGCTTACTGAGGGATTTGTGACCTAAAGGCACCGTAAATTCTAACTACGCATCCATGTTATATCAGAGCCTCTCGCTGGTCGCAAAAGCGATTAAACACCAAGCGCACCACCGACAGTTTCGAGCCAAGTGACAACAGCAGAAGGTCCCTGTGTAAAAATGAGAGTAATCTCGCTGCATTGCCCGGGGCCGAGCAAAACGGCGGACTTCACTCAGGAGAGCGGGCAAGGAAGGGGAAACACGATCGAAGACAAGTGAAGGCAGTACCTACGGAATCGCTGCCTTTACAACTAGACCTTCTCAATTGCGAAGGTCTGAGGATCTTGTATCCGTGGCTCACCTGCCGTACTCGTATATATGACGTTTTCAGGAGCTGACAGTCTAGGTATGTTTAGATTTGAGCGTTAATCTGCAGGTATGCCGTTTCAATGAACCACTGTCCTACTACTGTCCCTCACTTCGAGTCGTACTCTCATATACATGGTATGAGATAAGTTCTCGTTCTGAATGAGAGTAAAGGGAACAGGAGTGAAACTCAAATTTCTCCATTGCAAAATTAACTACTCAACCGCATAAAGCGGCTCCAAGGAAGATGATATACTACATGAAAGATGCCTGACAGGACTAATGGCATAAGGCACCTGTCTGAGGAAAGGCCTACTAAAGCAAAACATATTTTCAGACTCGCACTCAAAGAAAAGAAGCAAAATGTAACGTACCTCAGGAGGACGTACCATTCCAGAAGTGTTTGTAGGTATAACCGACGATATATGCATTCGAGCTCGTATCATTGTATGTCACAAGACTGCTTCCCTCTTCGTAATGAGTGTTATTGGTGGTTTTCGAGCCACTCCCACCCAGGCAAATGAACAAGATGCACACTTTTCCACCACCAGCGGCAGAATAGAAGCTGCTTGCTTCGGAAGCGGAAGAGAACTGAAGAGAAAAAGACGGCTGATATACCACAAGTGCCTGATCTTTGTACGCGGTCAGAGACCCAGGCTTGTCGGCAGTACCAAAATATTGTTGGAAAGCAGGCTCGCATTTCTTGTCTATATCGTCTGCAGGCGACTCTACCGCGGCTGCGCTCGCCCAATTATCGAACCATATACCACGGTCGATGTCCATGAGCGCAATCTGTCCAAAGCTCACTCCAAATGACTGGGCCGTCACATTGGACGAAGTTTTGGTCGACGAACCAGAGCCTGAGCCGCTCCCTCCAACATCCTCCCAGATGAAGGAAAGTCCGCCGCCACCTGATGACGACGAGTTCGAGGTCGAACCTTCTGTTGACGAGCTGCTGAAGGTAAAAGCAGGGGAAAGGGTATTCGACTGCCAAGCCGTCAGCGTGCTGTTGAGAACAGGGATGCTGTAGTATGGCTTCATACTCCCATCAGACGTGACACCCGGGGTGGACGATACCTGCATTGTGATACCTGGATTGGGCAATTGGTGTTGGATAGGCCTGATATTGTCGATAGCACTTTGGAAGACGACAGCATCATCTCCAAATACTGAATCCATCTCGGCTTCATAATTGACATTCGCGCTCCGGCACTCATCCAATGCCTGCCCGTAGTCATCATTCATGGATGCATACTGTAAGAAGCCCGGATCTGTTATGCCTTTGGCTGAAAGGCCAGTAGTTATATAGTAATCGTCGAGAAGGCCTGTCAAAGTGGTGTAGAGGGCGCTGTTCGGCCCTACGCATGCCGAGTTATAAGCCTTCTTTAGGTTGGTCAAGGTCTGATTCTGCTCAGCGCTTGGCGTAGTCACGTTATTTAATGCCGTAATCAACGCTTCTACATAATCCACATATTTCGAACTGAAGGACATAGTCGGCCTACCAGGTTGGGTGACATCAACCTGCGTATCGGTAGCCTCGTATAGAGTGTTATTCGCTGAGTACAAAGCGGCATCACCGCCTGCAAAGGTAATGTCCCGCCACTCGGTCAGAGCGGCGAAGTTACTCGCCGATTGGGACTGGAGGAATGTGGACAGGGCATTCTGCAGAAATACTTCGGCCGACTGGGAAGAATTGAAGCCGTCGCGGCGAGTAGGTAGCGCCGAAGAGGAAAGGGTGAGTAAGGCAATGGTAAAGAATTTGGCAGAAGACATGATATAGAGGCCGTCACTGACGTTCTGGGTAAAGTGTGCGAAGTAGTATCTTCTCAGGAGAGCGACCTGCGCGATCCGAGAGTTGGAGAGATTCTCGAGAGGAGAAAGAAGCGGATAAGACGACCGGCGTGAGGAGCAAAACCTTGACTTCTTGCTATTAAATATGGCTGGTGAGGCACGCGTTAGCTGTGTAATTTATCAGAGACCATCTGAGGAACGAGCAGAATTCATTTACCCGCACTCCTCCATGACAGATACTGTAAGGAAGGGATGACAACTGATGATCACGGTATCTTGTCCTGGCCCTGAGGGAGTTATTTGACTCTTGTTGGGGATTCGGCACTTGGTTCAAGCCTTGAGAGAATTGGTTGATGTCTTTACAGCGATACGGTATTCAGTTCATCACCAGCGACGGCAAGACTAAGATTGACACCAGGGGTAAACGAGAGGACATGTATTGAGAAAGAACATAAGGTTCAGATTCATACCAAACTCGCCCGAAAGAATAGCATTTCACAACGACGAGATCGGATACTATACTGATGGACTCGAGACAGTCAGTGGCGGGACAGCATTGGAGGTGGTCTTCGTACCTGTCTTCGTACCAAAGACAACTGTGATCTAAGTGAGAGAAATTGCTGGAAGTATTTACCATGGTCGAGAAGAACTACAAGTAGAGTGAGATTAGAGGTTCGAAACCATTGGCCTGCACACCTCGAACAATACACGTACGATCAACTTCAAATTGGATCAAGCAGGCAGCACTGGCTGAGAGAATTCAAGAAAGAACAGAAGACCCATCGGACCGTCAGTGATAATACCTGTGATTGCCTCAGAACAACTTTGACAGTGCCTCTATAAGGTTAGAGGTAATATATACCGTATGGCGTGATGGAAACTTGAGAGCTGAAAGCGGTGGTTGATGTCTTAAAGCTTGCTGTCAAGGAGCACTGAGCAGAAGCAGGCCCGTCCCTGTGTATCTGAGTTTATGGTTGAGCATCCCAGAAAAGCCTGGCTCAACCCTGGTGTGTCTGAGACGGGATCCAGAGTCGTACAACGTGTACACCCATATACAAAATGCTTCGTCGGGCTTCAGAGACAAACTTGAGTCCTATGGCGATAGGATTCATGAGGCCTGCTTCTAGGAGGTAGGAAAAAAGAGGGATTTGGCGCAGGAGTAGCGAAGTATGAACGAGCATCGAGAAATCTTAAAAAATTCAAGCTTGAAGAAGCTGGAAACGAATACCTGCTTATCTAAGAGAGTGGTCACCTGTCTAGCGCGTCGCGCTTTTTGCCTTGCCCTGCCTCCTCGTTTTTGTTGCCCTTACTGTCGTTGTTTTCATACTCGTTTAATTGAACTACATTTTGTAATCCTCGATATCTTGGCCACTATCCGTAACCTGTCTCTCAGCAATCCGGACAGGTTTTGTTGAACGTATACATCTGCTGAAATCACGGATGCGCGAAGCAAACTTTCAACCACATCAACGACCCGGAGTCGTGCCGGCACCATCGCCTTTGGCCTCCATGGTCACGATTGCCAGCGATGGACTGACCAAGTTACATTTGAACAAGTCACTCTTCGATTACACCGAAACTTGAATATATCGAGTCAGCAAACAACCCGGCAGATCCTATATCGCGGGAATATCAAGACCACTGCAGCTGGTTGCTAACTTCGAGTCGTACTCTCGGATACATAATAAGATATAAGCTGTCGTGCTGTATCAGAATCAAGGGAACAGGAGTGAAACCCAAATTTCTCCATTGCAAAATTAACTACTCAACCGTATAAAGCTTCAGGGAAGATGACATACTACATGAAAGATGCTTGACAGGACTAATGGCATAAGGCACCCGTCTGAGGAAACGCCTGCTAAAGCAAAACATATTTTCAGACTCGCACTCACAGAAAAAGAAGCAAAGATGCAACGTACCTCAAGAGGATGAACCATCCCAGAAGTGTTTGTAGGTGTAACCGACGATATATGCATTCGAGCTCGTATCATTGTATGTAACAAGACTGCTTCCCTCTTCGTAATGAGTGTTGTCGGTGGTTTTCGAGCCACTCCCACTCGCGCAAATGAACAAAAAGCACGCACTTGCACTGGCAGAGGCAGTGTAGAATTTACTTGCTTGGGAAGCGGAAGAGAACTGAAGAGAAAAAGACGGCTGATATACCACAAGTGCCTGATCTTTGTACGCGGTCAGAGACCCAGGCTTGTCGGCAGTACCAAAATATTTCTGGAAAACAGGCACGCCTTTCTCGTCTATATCGTCTGCAGGCGACTCTATCGCAGCCGCGCTCGCCCAATTATCGAACCATATACCACGGTCAATCTCCATGAGCGCAATCTGTCCAAAGCTCACTTGATATGACTGGGCCGTCACACTGGACGAATTCTTGGTCGACGAACCGGAGCCTGAGCCACTCCCTGAAACGGCTTCCCAGATGAAGGAAATTCCGGCGCCACCTGATGACGACGAGCTCGAGGTCGAACCTACTGCTGACGAGTTGCCGGAGTTAAAAGCAGGGGCATGGTGGGTGTTCGACTGCCAAGCCGTGAGCGTGCCATTGAGAACGGGAATGTTGTAGTACGGCTTTACAGTCCCAGCTCCAGTAACACCCTTAACAGACGATATCTTCATTGTGATACCTGAGTTTAGCGCTGAACTTTGGATAGGCTTGATATTGTTGATAGCACCCTGGAAGACAGCATTGTCATCTCCATAGAGTGTACTCATCTCGGCTTCAAATTGGGTATTCGCGCTCGAGCACTCATCCTGTGCCCGCTGGTAGTCATTATTCATAGATGCATATTGCAAGAAGTCCGGATCTGATGTACTGCTGGCTGTACTGCCAGTAGATGCGATATAAGCCGGGAGAAGGGCGTTCAATGTTTGGGTGAGGGTGCTGTTTAGTCCGCATGCCGAGTCGTAAGCCGCCTGTGAATTGTCCAAGGACTGCTTGTCCGCAGCGCTTAGCGACCCATTCATTGCCAATGCCTGAGTCAGCGCTTCCACATAATCCACATATTTCTGACTGAGGAACATAGGTGGCCCACCAGGTTGGGTGACATCAACCTGCGAATCGGTAGCCTTGTATAAAGCGTTATTCGAAGCGGCATCATCGCCTGCAAAGGTAATGGCCTGCCACCCGGTCAGAGGGGCGAAGCTAGTCACTGATTGGGACTGGAGGAATGCGGACAGGGCACTCTGCATAAATTCTTCGGCTGACTGAGAAGAACCGGAGCCGCCGCGGCGAGTAGGCAGCGCCGAGGAGGAAAGGGTGAGTAAGGCAATGGTAAAGAATTTGGCAGAAGACATGATATAGAGGCCGTCACTGGCGTTCTAGGGAAAGTGTGCAAAGTAGTATCTTCTCAGGAGAGCGACCTGCGCGATCTGAGAGTTGGAGAGATTCTCGAGAGGAGAAAGAAGCGGATAAGACGACCGGCGTGAGGAGCGAGACCTTGTCTTCTTGCTATTAAATATGGCTGGTGAGGCGCTCGTTAGCTGTGTAATTTATATGAGAGACCATCCGAGGAACGAGCTGAATTCACTTGTCCGCACTCCTCCATGACAGAGATTGTAAGAAAGGTATGCGATGATCACGGTATCTTGTCCGAGCCCTGAGGGAGTCGCTTGTCTCTTTTTGGGGATTCGGCACTTGGTTCAAGCCTCGAGAATTGGTTGATCGGTCTTTACAGCAGTACGTATTCATTTCATCACCAACAATGGCGATACTAAGATTGACACCAGGGGTAAACGAGGAGGACATGTATTGAGAAAGAACATAAGATTCAGTTTCATACCAAACTCGCCGGAAGAGTAGCATTTCACAACGACAAGATCGGATACTTACACTGATGGACTCGAGACAATCGGTGACGGGACAGCATTGGAGGTGGTCTTCGTGCCTGCCTTCGTACCAAAGGCAACTGAGAAAACAGTGGTCCAAGTGAGAGAAATTACTGGAAGTACTTACCATGGTCGAGAAGAACTACGAGTAGCGTGAGATTAGAGGTTCGAAACCATTAGTCTGCACGCCTCCGACGAAGAATACACGCACGATCACTGATTTCAAACCGGATCAAGCACGCAGCAAAGGCCAAGAGAAAGAATTCAAGAAAGAACAGAAGACCTATCGGACCGTGAGCGATAGCTGTGATCGCCTCAAAACAACTTTGACAGTGCCTCGACAAGGTTACGAGTAACATATACCGTATGGCGTGATGAAAACTTGAAAGCTGAGTGCGGTGGCTGATGTCTTCAAACTTGCTGTCAAGAGAGTAGCGCTGAGCAGAAGTAGACCTATCTTGTCTGTCCGAGTTTGTGGTTGAGCATCTCAGCAAGGCCCAGCTCAACCCTATGCGTCCTGGTGCATCTCAGACGAGATCCAGAGTCGTACAACGTATACGCCCATATCTGCCCATATCCAAAATGACTCATCGGTCTTCAGAGCTAAGCTTGATTCCTATGGCAATAGGACCATGGAGGCCTACTTCTAAGAGGTAGGAAAAGAGACAAAAAAGAGAGATTCGGCGAAGGAGTAGCGAAGTGTGAGCATCAAGAAAACTTAGAAATTACACAAGTCCGCGATAAGCTCAGCTGAATGAGATGACCGGCGCCGCTCAGAATTCCTACAAAATCACTTCGAGGATCGCTATCATGATTAGCACCGTAATAGGGAATTTGTCCCGGAGACCGCACACGGGATGTGGCACTCCGCCGGCAGTTGTAAGTGCTGAAGTCAAATTTGACCTTGGTGACTCCTCGAGGGCAACCGTATTCCGAATCATACAAGGATGGTCTGACAAAACTAGAGGAAGCAACAGGCAAAGCACTGGATATTTGAGTCGTCGATAGACCGAAAGAGTGGCAGAAGAATGGAGTGGAGCTAGCTGGGAGCCCAGTGGGGCTAAGAAGTTCGTGGAGCGCTTGTGGAGCGCGCTAAAGTTGCGGTCAGGTTACGGCGGAACTACAGGTGTTGTATACGAAGGCATGTATTCTTGTTATCGAACTTCCATCATGGTCAAATGAAGGTGATTCTCTTCGCAGAAACTGCGGGGCATGCATCAGTGCCATTGTATTGTCCCCACACTAACCCAGCCTCTAGCCCTTCCTTCATGTATATAAACAGAGAAGGAGTCTTAACTAGCACAAGATTGACCGTTTCTGAAACAATGCCACTGCTAGTCGTCAAGAATGTTCAATTTGATATCCCTGTTTACAATGACTCTGGTTCGGGAGCTCATAAGGACCTTGCCACCTGGAAGCCTATGTGTGAGTTCTACCTAGTTTTCTCTTCTTATTTTCAACGCCTTTCTATGTTGTTTTGAACCATTTCTAATTCATGGTGACATTGCTAGTGGACAATGGATGGTATTATCTTGGGCCTGCCGCGAACAACGGCGATTCCAAGGGCTGCCCTGGTGTTGTAGTCAAGCCTGACGGCGAGACAAAAGCTCTTGTTCCTATAGCCGATTGGGAGATGGTATGGAACGATGCCGGCTCCGGCAAATCAACCGACTATGCGCTGTGGCGTGGGCTCCCCGCATTCGCAGACCGTACAGATTTCATCGTCATTGGGGGATTTTTTGTTCGTAGCCATAACAAGCCCACGTCAGAAGATGCTAAGGGGATGATGGCGGTTCATAAGGATGCGTTGGTCACGGTTAGTCCTGGAAGGGAGATTTGGAATGATGCAGGAAGCAGGGCTAGGCAGGATGGGGCGGTCTGGGAGATTTCAACCGATGGACATCTGCAAGGCCTAGGCACCGGAGCTTTTGTTCCTGTTGACAAACATAATAATCCGCCTCGCGCCACATATGCCCTTGATAGAAGTAGAATCAGGTCTGCTTAGTTTGTTGCAGTATATATCCAATACAAGTGCACAAAAATGTATACATGGTTCATCGGAGGACTCTCAGTGTAATGACAACATGCACTGTCATGAAGTATTCTTCTCGATATTGACAACCCATTTGTTCTGAAATGGGTAGTCGGTAAGATGGTAGACTTACGCACTGTCGCTGAACTATTTTCACCTTGCTGCCCAACTGTGGAAGTAAAATCCGCTTGAGCAAGAGCCTACTTGGAAGAACCCGACCCAAGTCAGTAGGCCAACCGTGACCACTGATCAACCAGACCAAAGTGTGAGGATCAGGTGGCTTTCAAGAAATCCTTGCAATATTAGGTGACGTGGTAGCAAATCCCCTTCTTGCAGTTTCAATATGGATGGAGCCCCTGGCACTCGCCATCGTTTGAGGGTGAAAAGGCTCAGCTTTGTATTTTAGAGAGAAGTTTTGAAACATAACCTACGTCATGATCTTCAATGAACTCCTCGGTCGCTAACTTCGAGTCGTACTCTCAGATACATGATAAGAGATAAGCTGTCGTACTGAATCAGAATCACGGGAACAGGAGTGAAACCCAAATTTCTCCATTGCAAAATTTACTCAACCGTATAGATCGGCTTTCAGGAAGATGATATGCTACATGCAAGATGCCTGACAGGACTAATGGTATAAACCACCTGTCTGAGGAGAGGCCTACTAAAGCAAAACATATTTTCAGGCACTCAAAGAAAAAGAAACAAAAATGTAACTTACCTCAAGAGGATGTACCATCCCAGAAGTGTTTGTAGGTGTAACCAATGATATATGCATTCGAGCTCGTATCATTGTATGTCACAAGACTACTTCCCTCTTCGTAATGAGTGTTATTGGTGGTTTTCGAGCCACTCCCACCCAAGCAAATGAACAAGATGCACACATTTCCACCGGCAGCAGCAGTATAGAAGCTGCTTGCTTGGGAAGCGGAGGAGAACTGAAGAGCAAAAGACGGCTGATATACCACAAGTGCCTGATCTTTGTATGCGGTCAGAGACCCAGGCTTGTCGGCAGTTCCAAAATATTTCTGGAAAGCAGGCACGCCTTTCTCATCTATATCGTCTGCAGGCGACTCTATCGCAGCCGCGCTCGCCCAATTATCGAACCATATGCCACGGTCGATGTCCATGAGCGCAATCTGTCCAAAGCTCACTTGATATGACTGGGCCGTCACACTGGACGAATTCTTGGTCGACGAACCAGAGCCTGAGCCACTCCCTGCAACGTCTTCCCAGATGAAGGAAATTCCGGCGCCACCTGATGATGACGAGCTCGAGGTCGAACCTACTGCTGACGAGTTGCTGGAGGTAAAAGCAGGGGCAAGGGGGGTGCTCGATTGCCAAGCCGTGAGCGTGCCATTGAGAACGGGAATGTTGTAGTACGGCTTTACAGTCCCAGCTCCAGTGGCACCCTTGGTGGACGATATCTGCATTGTGACACCTGGACTTAGCAATGAATCTTGGATAGGCTTGATATTGTTGATAGCACCTTGGAAGACGACAGCGTCGTCTCCGTAGAGGTGATTCATCTCGGCTTGATAATTGGTATTCGCGCTCTGGCACTCATCTTGTGCCTGCTCGTAGTCATCATTCGTGGATGCATACTGCAAGAAGTCCGGATCCGATGTACCTCTGGGTGTAGTGCCAGTATATTGGATATATACAGGGACAAGGGCGCTCAAAGTTTGGTAGAGGGTGCTGTTTAGTCCGCATGCCGAGTCGTAAGCCGCTTTTGCTTGGTTCAAGGACTGCTGGTCCGCAGTGCTTAGTGACCCATTCATTGCCAATGCCTGAGTCAGCGTTCCCACATAATCCACATATTTCTGACTGAAGGACATAGACGGCCCACCAGGTTGGGAGACGTCAACCTGCGAATCGGTAGTCTCGTATAACGTGTAATTCGCTGAGTACAAAGTGGCATCATCGCCTGCAAAGGAAATGGCCTGCCACCCGGTCAGAGGGGCGAAGCTAGTCACTGACTGGGACCGGAGGTATTCGGACAGGGCATTCTGCATAAATTCTTCGGCTGACTGAGAAGAATTGGAGCCGTCGCGGCGAGTAGGCAGCGCCGAGGAGGAAAGGGTGAGTAAGGCAATGGTAAAGAATTTGGCAGAAGACATGATATAGAGGCCGTCACTGGCGTTCTGGGGAAAGTGTGCAAAGTAGTATCTTCTCAGGAGAGCGACCTGCGCGATCCGAGAGTTGGAGAGATTCTCGAGAGGAGAAAGAAGCGGATAAGACGACCGGCGTGAGGAGCGGAACCTTGACTTCTTGCTATTAAATATGGCTGGTGAGGCGCTCGTTAGCTGTGTGATTTATCAGAGAGTCCATCTGAGAAACGAGCTGAATTCACTTGTCCGCGCTCCTCCATGACAGAGATTGTAAGGACAACTGATGATCACGGTATCTTGTCCTAGCCCTGAGAGAGTGATTTGACTCTTTTTGGGGGTTCGGCACTTGGTTCAAGCCTCGAGAGAATTGGTTGATGTCTTTACAGCGGTACGATATTCATTTCATCACCAACAATGGCGATACTAAGAATGACGCCAGGGGTAAACGAGAGGCCATGTATTGAGAAAGAACATAAGGTTCAGTTTCATACCAAACTCGCCCGAAAGAGTAGCATCTAACGACGACGAGATGGGACACTACACTGATGGACTCGGGCCAGTCGGTGACGAGACAGCATTGGAGGTGGTCCTCGTACCTGCCTTCGTACCAAAGGTAACTGAGAAAACAGTGATCCAAGTGAGAGAAATTACTGGAAGTACTTACCATGGTCGAGAAGAACTACGAATAGAGTGAGATGAGAGGTTCGAAACCATTGGCCTGCACACCTCGAACAATACACACACGATCAAGCATGCAGCACTGGCCGAGAGAAAGAATTCAGGAAAGAACAGAAGACCCATCGGACCGTGAGTGATAGTAGCTGTGACTTCCTCAGAACAACTTTGCCAGCGCCTCTACAAGGTTACGGGTAACATATACCGTATGGCGTGATGAAAACTTGAGAGCTGAAAGCGGTAGTTGATGTCTTCAAGCTTGCTGTCAAGAGAGTAACGCTGAGAAAAAGCAAGCCCATCTTTGAGACCATCCGAGCAACGAGATGAATTTATCAACACTCCAGGGCGGATATGAAAGGGATGACAGCTGATGATCACGGTATCTTGTCCTAAGTTGCTTGACTCTTTTTGGGGTCTTGGCATTTGGTTCAAGCCTTGAGAGAATTGTTTGATGTCGTTGCAGCGACACGATCTTCATTTCACCACCAACAATGGCGATACTAAGATTGATGCTAGGGATCAACAAGAGGGCAGGTATTGAGAAAGAAAACAAGCATCGGATTCATACCAAACTTCCCAGAAGAAGTAGCATCTGACAACGATGAGATGGGATACTACGCTGATGAACTTGAGACAATCGACGGGACAGCATTGGAGGTGATCTTCGTACTAAAGGTAGCTGAGAAAACAGTGATCCAAATGAGACGGTGTACAGAAATCGCTGGAAGTACTTACCATGGTCGAGCAGAATTACGAAATAGAATGAGATTAGAGGTTCGAGCCCATTGGCCCACACGCCTGGAACGCTACAAGCACGATCAACTTCAAACTAGATCAAGCACGCAGCACTGGCCGAGAGAAAGAAGACCTATCGGACCGTGAGCGATAGCTGTGATCGCCTCAAAATAACTTTGACAGTGCCTCGACAAGGTTACGGGTAACATATACCGTATGGCGTGATGAAAACTTGAAAGCTGAGTGCGGTGGCTGATGTCTTCAAGCTTGCTGTCAAGAGAGTAGCGTTGAGCAGAAGCAGGTCCATCTTTGTCTGTCTGAGTTTGTGGTTGAGCATCTCAGCAAGGCCCGGCTCAACCTTGTGCGTCCTGGTGCGTCTGAGACGAGATCCAGGGTCGTACAACGTATACGCCCATATCCAAAATGATTCGTCGGGCTTCAGAGCCAAAGTCAATTCCTAGAGACATAGGGCTCATGAGGCCTACTTCTAAGAGGTAGGAAAAGAGAGATTCGGCGAAGGAGTATCGAAGTGTGAACACCAAGAAAACTTAGAAAAGACTCCAAGAGTCTCTGGCCGGCGGTTCCCGTACTTCGAAGCAGACCTGAAGCACTCATGCGCGAAAGAGCCACGAGAAAAACCTTCATACTATCGCTTTTAGACGAGATTTGCTGAAGATAGTAATGTCGAGAGCTAAGTGTTAAGCTGACAGTGAACTACAGTGAAGCGATTCAGGATGGTCGGGCAGAATGATCACGTAATCACACGCACTTTCTGTTTAACGACGTCGACTCAGTCACTCTATTTGAATGAATCAACGAACGATTTATCTTGCGTCGCACTACATACAAGATCTGCGCGCCAGGCTACTAACGACGCTTCTGAGGCTGGGGGGTATGGCCGCTGATCTATTGGAAATCTCCGCGCTGTGAAGTGGAGTGTTTGGTGACAGCCTGAATACGGTTCTTCGACCCGCACGGAAGCTACTCAAGAGTCTCGAGGTATCCGTGTTTGCGAAAGGGATTTACTTAGGGTTGTCTGCTTGGAAATCTACAGACTTTGAGTCTGCCATAGTTTGTGAATGCGACTCTAGCAACTATCTGCAGTCTGCAGTCTGCCGCCATCCTTCACCTAGTGCCTTCTACCGATAGTCCGAGGTGTTAGCAATGACAACGATTTTTCAAGGACTCTGACACTGGAACGTCTCAAGATCATCGCTGGATTTATTGTGAGTTTTGAAACGTTGAAGACCGTCGTTGGTTCGTTTATGGGGCTGATCATGTTGTTATCATAGCCTGGTCTGTCTTCCATCTCCGATTACCAGGCGCGACCTTTTGTCGAGGGATTGAACCGACTTTTGATTCAATCTCAAACGACGCTAATCTGAAAGCGGTTGATTGTTAAGTACTGGGTCCTGGACAAAAACGCTACTTTTCTTCAAGTGCTCACCCCTTCTGGTCTCTAACCCGAGAACTTCTGACTTGAATTCCTGGACATCTGCAGACGCATCTGAACCCGAACGTATGTGCTCAGTTTTCTTGTGTTTTATTCTGGCTTTGAATTGTTACATGACACTGACCAGCCTGTCCTCCAGACATTGAATAAACGAGCCGGATTTCACCACTGATGGAACTCTGGGCCATAGTTAACGGTGACGATAAAAGATATGGGTGATATCGGCAAGGAGAGGTCCTCTGTTGGCAGTGTTGACTCTCCAACGATCGTCGATGCGCTTGCTGCTTTACTGGTCTTGATCGAGCAGACATTCTGTAAGCCATTCATGTTCGTCGTTGGCCACTATCATTATTAGTACTACCTTTTATACTGCAAATCAAAATTGTTGCTGAACGTTGAACCCTCAGTGCTCTATGAATCTTACGGAGAATGAATGAATTGTAACAACTGTTAGCAGCAATCTAAGTATCTGCGTGTACGACATACAACGACCCAAGGTAACCCAGGGTATTTTGTCTACTGCCGATCACATCTTGCGTGCGTTTGGCGCCTTGGCTGAGCTTGAAATATTACATAAGCTCAATATTTAATCTGGTCATCGATAGGATTTGCGTCTTCACCTCCCCCACTTCCATCCATCTTTTCTTTCATCCTTCTACCCAATTTCTTTCATAAAAATGGTCGCATCCAGCGTTCTTGGTTTCCCTCGTATCGGTGAGAATTTTCTGCTGTAAATGTTCACTCAGGTTCATATGTTCTGATCGCAATCTACCTTATCTACCAGGTGGGAATCGTGAAATCAAAAAAGTCGTAGAATCGTACTGGGCTGGTAAAGTTTCTGCCGACGAGGTCACCAAGGTCTCTGCTGCTGTGAAGAAGACCAACTGGACCGAGCTCAAGCAGCGCGGTGTTGACTACATCCCAAGGTAATTTTTTTTTTTATCTTTTCAATCCGATCGATCGCCTGATTTCTTTTCTTTTCTTTTTTTCCTTCTCAGTGGTGACTTCTCGCTTTATGACCATGTTCTTGACCACTCTGCTGCCTTCAACGCTATTCCTAAGAGGTACCAGGGCCAGGGCCTCTCCGCCCTTGACACTTACTTCGCCATGGCCCGTGGTCGCCAGGCTGATGGGGTTGATGTCCCCGCTGGTGAGATGAAGAAGTGGTAAGTCACGATTTTGATGCGCATAGCATCTTCAGACTGATTTTATCCCAGGTTTGACTCCAACTACCACTTCCTCGTGCCTGAGCTCGATGATGAAGTTCAGTTCAAACTTAACTTCAACAAGCCTCTCGAGGAGTTCAAGGAAGCAAAGGCTCTCGGCGTTACCACCCGCCCTGTTGTCCTTGGTCCGATCACCTACCTTGCTCTCAGCAAGCCTTCCAAGGAGGCCAAGGCCGGCTTTGAGCCCATCTCTCTCCTCCCTAAGCTCCTTCCCGTCTACAAGCAGCTCTTG
>RCHF01000522.1:0-72532 GCA_003987895.1 Neonothopanus nambi | reverse complement strand
ATCAGTATGTTTTGAACTAAACTGATTGCATTTTATGGTTTCTAACTCAGCCTGTCATACTTTTCGGTTACTTTCTACCACCACCGTGTCATAATTCTCATGTCAAATTAACGCGTGTCAAGTTGAAAGGAAGGTATAAGTTATCCCTGGGTCCACCTTCTCCAATCCTTATCTCCAACTTTGCCCAGCATGAGCTTACCGCCTTCAGATTCTAGGACAGCCAGGTTTAATAGACCTCTGTGTGTGCTGAGTATTGGTATTTTGAGTCCATATTCGTGTTGAAAATCGAGCACACTAATATTCACTTCTGCTCAGATGGTGGAGGCATCCGCGGGATCATACCACTTCTCGTGCTGCGACAAATAATGGCGCACATTAGACTCTTGTCCGATGGTAGAGTTGTTAAGCCATGTCAAGTCTTCCATGTGATCGGGGGAACAAGTGCGGGAGGGTAAGTATAATGATCAATTTGCTATTGCGTCTGTACATATACTGATTTGTACTTCATAGCTTAATTGCACTCATGCTTGGGAGGATGGAGATGACAGTAGACGATTGCATTAGAGCCTTCGAAAACCTTTCCCAGGGTATTTTCAGTGCCAATCTGGTCACATACTCGAGGTTTTTTTTCAGAAAGACCCACTGGTACGACGCAAGGGGTCTGGAAAGTGTCCTCAAAACCGTCATCAGGGAAAACACAGGAAGTGAGGAAGCACTCATGCAGTCGAATTCAGACCAGTCATCCAGAACGTAAGCCGCTTGTCCTGTAAACTTATAATTCTATCGACTTTCCCTGTCCCTAGTTTCGCTGTTGCGGTCATAGCTGATGATGTCACAAATCCTACACCGACCCTTTTTCGCACCTATCCTTCTCCAGTCCTTGACAGTGGTCCAGACTGTCAAAGTACACCTATTTGGAAAGCAGGTCGAGCAACATCAGCTGCACCGATGTATTTTGAGCCGCTTGATTTGGATGGACAACAATATGTTGATGGCGGGTTGGGCCATAATAACCCCGCCTTCAGTGTCGCTAAGGAGGCCGGGCACCTCACAACAGCACCTCAACCTATCGCATGTATGGTCAGCTTGGGAACAGGAGTGCCAGGGACCGTCGCCTTTAAAATTTACGGGAACCTGATAACTTCCTGGACCCGTTTGCCTAAGGTATCAAGATCCATGCAGGCAATAGTCACAGACACAGAGAAGACTCATAGGAACATGAAAGATGCTGCAGCGCGGTCTGATTTCAATTACTTCAGGTTTAACCCGGTCCTATCGTCACTTGACGAGTTTCCGCTAGATGTGTGGCAGAAGATAGACACCTTGAAGTCCGAGATAGAAAGTACTGGAGGTTACATTTCCCAAGAGGATGATATAATACGTCGTTGTGCAGGGGTTCTAAATCGGGTGAAGTAACTTTCATTCATGAAATTTCACCACCAGGCATACTTATTGGCTTTAATGTACAGTTCGGCCTTCACATACCTGATAACGATCGGAATCATTATGACCTTGTTCCCCGTAATGCACCAGTACGTGTGATACACTGAGCTGGCATTAAACTAATGCTCTTTTCAGCTGCGAGATTATGTTCAGCGCGATAGTCCACACCACATCTCTCAAGGCGCCGGTTTGGACGTGAGTGTAATATTTGCAACCGATGAGATCTTGGGCTTACTCTTTTCAGCTTGCATATGTACCTGATGTGAATAACAAACTTACCACAAAACTTGACCCAGAACCTCTTTTAAATTTTATTTTGCAGATCCTTCAGGTACTGATGCGACGTAACACTGGCACAGCTCTTAGCCGTGTGGCAATAACACCAGACGCAGTGGTGCTAGACTTTGCTAGCACACCCTCAAGAGCACAAGAGGGCGCGCAAGTTGGCAGAGAGGTATTCTATCGTACATCATTCAAATTTGACGTTGACAACACCTATACAACTAGGTCCAGACAAACCAAAGACAAACAGGTGAAGACTAATGTCCTGATCATGACGCCTGAACTTCTCAGTTATATGTACACAATTCCTTGGGAGATAGCGCTGGATTGGTGATTTGGTCTAATTTTATAGCCTGAGCTCAAACGTTCGAGGTCCGCTACAATCATAAGGCTTCCAACTTGAAAACATCTTTAATGTGACAAATGTGCAGGGAGATGCGTACTCAGACTTGAATCCACTATTGAAATGTGTTGTTTACTATGCTGTCCTATATACTTTCGTCGATTGGCTCCCGAATACAAAGCTTCAACACGATGCTCAATTTCCATGCATATTCCCTCGGGGCTCTTCTGAAGGAAAACCTACCTATAAAACACAATTACATCTATATCTATACCTCTAAGAAATCCGGCTCCTCTTCGACAAGCATATCCAAAAGCTTGAAGAACGATGCAGCAGGGAAACCAACGACATTATTGTAATCCCCCTCGATTTTTCGGATGAGCATACCACCAAGGCCCTGTATGTGAAAGGTCAGAATGAAGATACTACGAGCCTTAAAGAAAGTGTGAACTAAGTAATTCGACTTGCCTGGATAGCAAACCCGCCTGCCCTATCGATACCTTCGCCGCTGTTAACGTATGCTTTGACGAGGTGTTCAGGATTATCGGCGAAATAGACTAGGGTGCGTTCATCTATTGATCTGCGGGGAGCATGATGAGAAGAGCCAAGGGAGCGAGACAAAAGAAAGCGGGAGATGTGTGGGTAGGAAATAATGTAAGGGACCTACTTCAGCGCGTATCCTGGTGAAGTAAGGACAGGGTATACTATCTCGACAATTGATTAATATGTGCGCGGGTGATCGAGTAAGGACTTACCGACAGTAACACCTGTGACGACCTCGCACACTCCTCCATTCAAATCAAGTAGCATGCGTAGATTATCTTCTTTGTCGGAAGGCTTTTCAAGGAGTTCCTGCGGTGTAGCTGGTAAGACGGAGTAAGAGACTTCGGAGGTGGAGGGTTGGATATGGGTTAGGACTACTGTGTCCGCTAGATATTCCAGGATATAGACACAACACAATAACAAAGAGGATCTCAGAGCATTAGATTAGGACGAGGGACAAAGGCTGTACCTGCAATAACTAAATCAGGAGCATCGTCTGGATTTTGCTCGACCAATCTCTCGTAGACCTCTACTGCTTTATGCGTAGCAGTAGATACAGGATACTCGTGAATATCTTCGAATCCTCCAACAGGTAGATCTTCCTCGAATGTCGAAGGAACGGTGTCTGGTGCCAGGCCCTAGTATTCAAGTCTCTGGAAATGCTAATGCATCGATCATTGTAGAGAAACCCACATATGTCTGAAGTATTTCCTTTCTACTTGGACTATTAGAAGCGAGAACTACACGCTTCCCAGCAAGTTTCTTGATAGCAGGTACTTGTAGAGCATGCGAGAGTATGTGTTTCGACATCAAGGTATTTATTTTACACAGCCACGCCTAATGGCCTTGCTTTCAACCACATCCAGGATTGAGCCAAATGGATTTCATCCTACGTTTCTCACCAATATTTTCTCAACAAACTGGACGTTTCTACTGGAAGAACATGGATGCCATCTTCATATTCACTACAGGTTACCAGTCGAGGTTTTCGCGGATACATTCGAGCTGGCGAATTATCGCCACACTTACAAGTATGAGCATTATGGAGTGAAGAACTTGGAGCTGCCCGTGGCTGCGCTGGGACACGAAGGAAGAAGCTATGTGATGCTCGACGTTAACACTTCCGATATGAAGGAGAGGGAGTACACGAAGGAGATTGCGCTTCCGCTGCACCTTCGGTACGGAGAGTCTAGCGACGAAGGATATCGTACAGTAGATGTTCCTTGGCCGGATATTTTCATTGCTTGTGATGACCCGGGTATAAACCCCTTGAATTCCCCGCTTTTTTTGTCTATACTAATTTCATGACGCGTCTAGTGTCTCACTGGTCACTCGAACCACATTCCCCGCCAAGGCCCGACTTTCCTGTTAAACCTCACTACTATCACCCTACAATATCTTTTGGTTCACGCGTTGAAACCCTACTCTTTCCCGTGGGGACTCCCTCCGATCTTCGACTAGTCCAGTCTGGCACGGTATTCACCATTCTTACGTGTTTTTGTTATCTGGCATACGTGTCGCTGAAGACTGCACGTCGGCTTGGGGATAGCGTGTCGCACTCTTCTAGTCCTGGGAAGAGGGAGAAGGAGGAGTAGACAACTGTCATCTCGAGCCTGAAGTCTGGACTCGAGATTGGGAAGGATTTTGCAATTTTTGTCGTGCACTAGTGAGTACTGAGTATTGCGTATTTAGCCTGGCTCTTATACTAATGACAACTCACTCTCCTTGCTACTACCCTCCCCTCGTTGCAAAAGAATTTAACTGGATGCGCCATCTTACCTGGACCTCAACGACGAACGTAATCCGCGACCTTTGATTCTCGTCAGCTTCAGGTTATCTGTTGGGTCTGGGCGCGAGAGAAACGAGAAGATATATATAGGTTTGGGCTATGATTTGCCGCATACCCCAGCACATGTCGCCGCCACTCCCTTATATCCCAGCGCCAAAACCTCTCCTCCGCTTATTTTGACATGAATGGCCGCGAGCAGGTTTTGCTGTTCCACTAGATCTTAACATCGTATAATGTTTGGGGTGCTTTTCGGATGCATTTGGGTTACGATGTCGTGTAATCTGTATGGAGAGGGTGTTACGATTTATCCGCAACATGTGGGTTTCAGATAGACTTTTGTCTATGTATTCGACAGGTTGAGGGGTCAGTTTACTACAAGCTGATTTGTAATAGGTGAATTGACGGTTCATGTACTCCCGCATCGCATTTTTTCGCTCTTGACAAGTGTCTTGCCTGTAATGTCATGCACAATTCCTTCCGGGCTACATGCCCAGTTTAGAAAGGTCCCGGCGAAGAAGACCGTTAGCGCGTTTAGTGCGCGCTAGCTTTATCACCAGCCTTTGCAGGATCCTACTCTTGAATTCCCTGCGCAGAGAAGGCAGACGGTCATGACGTCTTCGCACATCTTTCAGAACGCGTCCGGATTCCACATAAGTGGACCTTCCTTCGTTATAAATGCTGATTCGTCACGCCCATTCGGGTATAGTGGCAATCTCAGTGATGATGGCACACGATCATCCAGCTCCTCCAGCTCTGAAACTTTCGCTCGTATTCCACACGACGAGGAAACTCAAGCCAACCACGAAATATACGTCCACAGTCTCCTTGTAAAGAAACACGGACTTCCTCTCTGGAGACCGGATCCTCAAGGCACCCATGTTCCGCCGGAATACAACGCCTCGGGTGTACAGATTGGTGACGTGGGATTCGTAGCTAACGACGGATCCTTCGAATATGTTTTCAATATTACCTTACCCGCTCACCATCCGGTCAATCGAGGAAGAACCCCGCCGGGTTTCATACCGATTTCGTTCTCGGATGATTTGACTCGGGCTCACTCCATGTCGGCTGTCTCGACGAGCCTTACGAGTTTAACATCACGTTGTAGGACAGTAAAGGATAAGCACAAACCTGGCGACTTAATCAGTCATCCTAGAATTAGATGCCTTAGGCTCGAGTCGACGAATACACAGGAGTGAGCGCTCTCTGCCTTTAACTCCATCAGGGTGTCCAGCAACTAATCTGACATCATCCAATAGGTTTTTGAACACTGGTCTCGGTGCAGGTTACAAAATCATAACCTCTGCACCTCGTGGTGCGATCCTCGTGATCCCAGAAGGGGGCTTATCCAAAGATTTAATCAATTACCGAGACTTTCTGTCTTATGCTCAACAGAATGCCGTCAGCTGGTACAGCTATATCAATGGCACTCTCGGCCGCCAAGTTCCAAACGGAGCCCTGTATCTTGTTACAGGATACGATAAATCAAGCTGCTGGGGTGTGGCGGCATTCTCAAATCCCGACAGAGAAGAAATGATTATGCGGTTTCAGCCACACCATAGTACGATTCAGCTGCATGTGGGGGGCGAAGGGGACAGAACTTCAGCCGAAGAGAGTTCCAGCTTGAACGGGGACCTGCGAACGGGCTTGCTTATGAATAACATGGCTACCGCGACTCAAGCCCACCACCGTCTTCCTCGAAAGCTAAAGTGGTCTGAAAAATATTATTGGATACAAGACAGTGTCATAGATACTTCTACTCGTTCCGGTCCCGAATCACTCGCAATGTCCGTCGTTGATGCAGATGTAAATTTCACAGATGAAGCTGTCAAGAATCAATGCCTTTTCATTCGAGGCTACAAGATTACGCTTGGAGAGAGGCCTAGAAACCCATTTGCTAATCTGAAAGTGAATACCAAAGATGTTGCCGGAGAGTTGGAACCAGAAGATCTGAAGCTATTGGGGAAAGGCGGAAATGTTCCGTTTGGGTTGAATAACGACTCCTCTAGCGTTGTCGGACCGAACGGGAACATAGGGTCCTCCTCCTCCTCTTCTCGTGGGTCCCAGTCTGACCTAGAGCCTCAGACGGAGCATTGGTTGCAGCTATCTGTTGACCATGAACCCGAACTTGAAAATGTGAAGGCAAGTTTCTGAGGATGACTATATGGTTCTGAACTGATTTGGTTGGCAGATGTCACATCCTTCTGATACTATTAATGACTTTCTGTTGAAGACGGTAAGTAGACGATACTTTGTCAATCGCATATCACTGACGAAGTTTGGCCATACACATCCTTTCATTCCACTTATGTATATCTTCTACCTGTTTCTATGGTCACAACTTACAACGATCAATTACAAAATGCAGAGCGGAAATACTGAACTTGCGTTAACTCATGATGAGGAATGGATGTCACTCATCAACGAAGTACGTGTAGTGATTTTAGGGTATCTGTCTACTCGATGTAACACTCGCTGATATCTATATTCAATCACAGGATGACCATGAATTACCTGACCGAGACACCTTGATTGCTAGATTATTGCTAAGGTTCAAAGCAGTTTCAGAAGATGGTGAGGAATAGTCTATCTGCTCAAGATTATTAGGAAGCTTATCACACTATCCGATCATCATGTAGGGCGAGTGCATTTGGTAGATGTTGACAATACTGCTGTCTCCCTCGACTCCCCTGCTCCCAAATTTTTTATCTCCACCTCATCTTTATCCCTACTTGACATCCCTCCCGAGTACCCTGACTCTGAAATGCAATGGTTGATGACCAAAGGCCATAGTGATGATGATGATGATGAGGACCATGATAATTTTTCCTCATTCATCTCTGTGAGTAAATATCCTTCAGCTTCACCAATGATTCTAAAGCTCTTATTGTCTGCACAGCAGCCTGGATCTTCAGACAGGAAATCAGTATTAACACATGTACACCCCGTCATTGGATGGAACCAGCCACATATCTTGCCACAGAATGTACCTGCCGCTAGTCGCGACGCTGATAGTGAGAGCAGAGTGAAAGTTCATTCTTGTGAAAACCTTTCCGATCCAGCTTCCATCCTCTCAGACCAGACCATCGTCGATCTACCCACCATTTCCAAAAGTTTTCATCAAAGCCGGTTACCGAAGCCTCGCTCTAAATCCCAACGAGTGCACTTTCCATTTGTCATTAGGACGGTTTTGCCTCTCGGATTGCCTCAGGTACCTGCCCCTGAAATCAGTCCAAACTTCACGGAGCCAGGGTTTGAGGACGAAGAAGAAATTTCTGTATGGACTTCTGAGGTTCCAATCGCGCTTTTGGAAGCTGCAGATCCAGAAGGGGGGTTTTCACACTCGGAACACGCGAATGAAATGATAGATGCAGGAAACTCAAACGGGAGATTCAATAGTTCTCGCACGCTCGTTCCGACACCATCTACCGCGGCTTCTTCCTCACTGATACCCCTGCTTCCATATCAATTGAAGAAGCCAGTCCTCCAGCCGCAGAGAGAGTCGGTATATACAGAATCTTGGAACACACGCATCTCCTCAGACTTCGTGCAGGAAGCATCACTTACACGCGGGCGTCCCTCGAGTGGAAGCGGAAGTAATGTATCCCTAGCTGAAGTCTTTCGGAAAGACTCCGAGTCCGTTTACACAAACCCCTCTAAAGCCGAGCTTCTCTCACTAGACTCGACATATATTCAAGCTTCTCCTAGCCATGCTATCCTGGGCCACTTGTGTACAAGTGCGATCAAAAACGGGATATTTGGTGTCGCAGTAAGTATTAGATACCGTAAGAAGTTCATGACAACCATCTACTATAAATCTGTGGATTAGAATTGGAATTGAATTGAAGGACAAAGCTGTATGATAAGTACTGTACAACTAGCTTTTGAAAATGTATGTATTGCTCGGGCTTTATAGTTTTCTATCTCGATTAACTTTGGAATTGATGATGTCGGGCCAAAGCAGTTCATATGAAATTCYCAACATGRTCGACATCCCATTTTCYAAGAAATGAACCAGTGCGTCTGAGTCGCAAACAAAATTTGTCACTGGGACCTGTCAATCGGTGGGAGAAGGTTCGTCTTGAGGGTATTTGAGTGATGGTGGTTCAACTCAAACTTGGTATATTCGCTCAGGCACCATTTAAACGATGGACTTATGACCCTCATTGTATTTCCAACGATTACTGGGGGTGGATAACAAGAATAAAGTGGTTGTGCAGAAGAAGGCGCAGGAGCCGAGGATATCCTGTAACAGCTCATAGTGTTCAAGTGTAAGTAAGACTCGGTGTGTCATGGAACTCCGAACGAGAAATCGAAAACGGAAGTATTCAACAATTGGGTAAAGTACTTACTCAAAATATTACCGCTTTCGAGTCGATGCCTCCATGGTTTTCCCAATCGCTAGCACGTAGTAGCGGACTATCGTGTCCAGCCATCATGCATCAACATTCAACACCCACGTCCTCGACATGGTAAACCCGAAGCCACCGAAGCTTCAAGTGTCATCCTACATGCCCGATGCCAAGCCAAGTACTAGTACATCAAGTTTCAGGACGATATGGAGAGTTTTCATTAGTGCTTACAGACCAATACCACACTAATACCACTAGCACGGACGGAACTTACATTCCACTGATTCCAACATGTCCTCCGATCGGAATCTGACATATGAGCTCCCATGGGGAATCGCCCTCCATGTTCGTTGAATTCAGCGCGACATCTCCGAGTTTATTCTCATATTATGTAGCATCCGCTTTGAATCTTGATAGCGGGCGACACTGCCGGCTCTGAGCTGCTTGGGTGGGTAAGTTATAGCGATCGGCTCGCACTCGAATTGGAGATTATTTAGAGGAACTCGGAATGCGGGTCCGATGTTCCCCTTCAAACTTAGAATAGGTAAAGTCTGGTCACTGAAGAACAACGATCAGGGAAGTTGGTTCCAATGTCAGGGGAATAAGACTGAGCCCGAGCCTCGGGCCTTAGCAAACGGTCAGATGGATTAGGCTCATACTATGTTCAAGTCGATTCTTGTTTCCTTGATTGAGGCTCGGAGCACGTATCACCGGACACCACACCAGGATACGTTTTTGAGTTGTTGATCACGCTTGATAAATCCGTTACATAGATTGACAGAGATTTCATAGAGGAACTTCCCGAGCCTGTGAAAAGTGTGAGCTGCCAGGGAGGAATGAATGGCCCAGAATTGTATTGAGGTGACTAGCTAAGTATGTTTCTGAATAAAAACAAAAACAAGGCATCAATCAATTATCCTAGCGCGCGCCCAGAATAAAATGAATGATAAGTACATATCACGTACCGTACTCAAATTTTGTACAATCCCGGTTCTACATATGTGTACGCACGGTCGGGCATCGGCCCCTTGGCCATCATGTCAGATCGTTGGGGCCCTGGAGCTTGCAAGTTGAAGTCACAAGTGTCGTACATACTAGGCACGTATATTCTCCTCATGTGCGTACATACCAAATCTTTACGTGACCTGTCATTGGACGTTGTGCTGCCACCGTCTTTGTCCCGCAGGTCCATGGAGTTTTCTCATTCGCTTGATGACCTGCATCTTCATTCTTGGACTGTGTATGAGCTGGAAGGTAACCACGTGTTAGATGTACGTCAAAAGATTCATAAACGGTGAATTGAACCTTGGATATGCTGAGCTTGAGAGGCCACATAGAAGAAGCAAGGGGCAAGTGACCTTGAAAGAGCGCTCATCGTTGAACGTTCCTCATCCTTGGATTATACTATACAGGAATCTATTGGGGACGCAACGTCGACTGTTTCAGATCCATATTAGAGAAATGGCAGTTTGCAAGCACTTTGAAGCATGACGCCAAGCTATTAGAAGTTACTCTCGGCGGAGACGTCGCTGGACGGGAGTACCGGCCCAGGGAGGCCCAGGGGAGGCAGTGGGAGCCAGGTGCCAGGTGGGAAGCAGGGGGAGGCCCAGTGTATCTTGTCCGTATAGCCGCATTCACGTCGAGCATCGAAGTTTTACCCTTTTGGCTGTGGTACTCCCGCCGCCTGGTACTCATATGTACAGTAGGTACTCAGCAACAGTGCCTGACCACGCCCGCAAAAAGCCGTTGGTGCACCTTGGACCTTGGTGCTCGAAAGATCGGAAGTCGAAGACCTTGTGTTTTGATGGATGATTCGACAATAGTAAGGAACATACTAGCGTGCCTGTGAATTTGATCCACTGTAGCAAAAACTATGTATCGCTACTCGGAGGTAATATAAGCTTTAAGGAAAAAGTGGAATCAGGAAATGGAAAGTAAAAAGGGATGGAGCAGCACCGGAAAGTGCGAGAGCTTTACTACAGCGCGAAATACTTACATACTAGGTTCGCTGCAAGTCGCTGCAGGGCCATTGAAATATTACATACAAGGCGGATAATTCCCTGACCTCCCGAATCCTTACTTGCCTGCAGTATTGAACAGCCAGACGACTTAGAAAATTCCAAAGAAGTAGCGATAACGGCGGTCCCGGAAACATACATACCGGGACCGAAACATGGCCACCCAGTACCCACCCCCGATGCGACCAGCGTGTCCGTGACAGTCTATAACAGTCTATACCTTGGGATTTGAAAGTTTGTGCAGATCCCCCAATTTGATCTAAGATGCCTGTCTTGAGATAGCTTGAGATATTAAGTAGTAAGTAATTGATATTCGAGGATATTGGTTGTCATATATACTTACATACTTATGGGAGGGAAAAGTTTATGCCTATTCCGACCCTAGAACTTTGCTCAAGTTGGAAAGACTCCCGTGGGTTCGGAAGGATATTGAGGAGATGAGCTGAGACAAGATCAGGGATGATTCTGAAATTCTGCAACAGTACTTGAGCGATGGGGATAACACTATTAAGCATACATTCTGGAAATAAGTACCAGTCAAGTTTTGTTAGTAGACATCCGGAGATGATTAACACGCTGAGAGTGATTTAGCCGCACCTCTCGTTGCGGTCAGTGTTTGGTCTGGAAGGAGGACGAGGACAAATCAGTACTAGTAGTCCTGTGTCCGCTCTTGCCGTACTCTGAAAATAAGACATTTCAAATTAACTTGAGCTCTATTTCCTGGCGATGAAGATTTAAAGGCTGAAGCAATCTGAAGCCTTCTGAAGCTTGATTGAAGCCTTAAGGACTTACGATTCGGATACCCGCAGCTCAGGGTCACCCAAGATTGACCTTTAGTGACACATACCGGCGGCGCCAAAAACATAACGAGAAAGATCTTTACTACTTAGACTTCCGAGTTTGACGGTGACAGACGATGCCGAGTCCCGAGTTGGCAGGACATAGTTACTCGAGACTATTAGTCGTAAGGTGCTGTATAGACTCGGGTCGAGGTTTCAGATAGACAGGCCTGGATCGTACCGTCCTTTGCAGCACGGTCTACGGGAAGGCGTTAAGCGCGTGCATTCAACCAATAATAGCCAAAAACGAGCCAGATCTCACTAAAAATTTCAATTCCTTGAGTACGATCACATCCGCGTAGACATTGAAGTTGGTGGTTCCGTAGGAGAACAGTACGGGTAAAGCCGAATGTCAAGAAACATGTATTCCACAGCAGGGACGCAATTCCATGTTTCTGGGCAAAGATACGCTGAAAGTCGTATTACTATGCGAGCGGAAAATGCCACAAATTGACGTGTATATACGGCATGACCACCATAGGCATCTGACAAACATGCACTATTGCCACAGGTTGACTGCAATTTTCCAATATTGGTGCACCGAGTCCACCGTAGTACGCGTTGCGCCGAGTTACACCAAGTGGCAAGGACGTTGAGTCCTGACAAAAGGTAAAGCATGATAGCAAAGCAGCCGGATGCGAGTACATTCGTATCACAAATCGAAAAATACTCGAGATAGAACAGGAGGAGATGCATATGGAACGCTTGAAGTTCTGCGGCGCTCAGAAGAGTGTTTGGCACGAACGGCTGGGCGAAACATTGGAACACAGCCACACAACCTATTTCCTCTGCAGCCCAACTGCAGCCTGCTCCTTGCTCGTTGAAGGATACCTCGAGGTCGAGGATACCTGTATGCCAACATAATTTTACACCAATCTTCCTAATTTCTTGTCATTCTAACTACTGCTCATCTATCTCAACGCTGTCGGTGGTGGCATCATGAAGTTCAGGTAATGTTCCGCATCCACGCAAGCTAGTACCCTCTGCTGAAGTCATATATTCTTAATTAGTTCTGCTTTGAAATTCAATGCGGTCTCGGAATGGTGGGAAGAGTATATTGAGTACGCTTGAATCCAATCTTTTGTATGACAGGCACATGAATATTGATGAGTTTATAGCTACGATATGCTCAAGAAGTATATCTACCAGCTAGAGAAGCAACAACAAACTCTGTCTGCGTCTTACCATGACCTAGAGTCAAACGAACGCACATCGCTTGTTGGAAGGACCTCAAACCGACCGACTGATGCTATTTTCATTCCTTTGCTCGATCGGGAACTGAAGAAGATCACCTTATTCTACGAGAATCAGGAAAAGGAGTTGTTCGAGGAGTTGGAGGAGTTGGGGAAACTAATCACCAAGCAGGAGGAGCTAGGTCTGGATGCGGATCACTACATGGATGATGTGTATGAGGATGAAGAAGATGACGACGATAGTCTGTCCCGAAGTCCTGCCAATACACAGCGACGACGGCGCATGTCGAGCTCTGCTAGCCATGGCAGAAATGTCTCTTTCCCAGGTACGCAATTTTTCACTGTTTTTAAATGCATCTGGTCATCGTTTACCTCTCAAGGCGGCAGCCGCGGACCTGATCGTTCACCTGTGCGACATCGCTATAGTATCTCTTCCAGCGAAGGAGACGCCGACATGGAAGACAGTGTTGCCTCCCTTCGCGCCTCCCGCTCGCCAAAAGGCCCTCTTCGCAAAATTACGGACAGGCTCAATATCATGAAAGATAGTATAACGTCGTCTACGTCTCCCGATACTATTTGGACGGCTAAAACAAATTATGCGTACGATACACGACTCCTTTTCAAGCGAAGAATCACTAGCCTCTATATCTCCTTTTCGTCATTGCGGTCATATGTCGAGGTTAACTACTCTGGCTTCCGCAAAATTCTCAAGAAGTGAGTGCTTAAAGGTTGCGATCGGTTCCAATACTAAAAATAAATTTTCACTTTCAGATATGATAAAGTTACCTACAGCGAGGTTTGTTTTAACCCCTTTCATCGCTGTCATTAACTTACGCAAGTAGCTCAAAGATGAATATCTTCATGATGTCGTTGAGCGGTCCGCACCTTTCACTCAGGGCGCGAAGGACCGTTTGAACGATGCTATTAATAACTTAACCGAGTTATACGCCAAATGCGTTACCAAAGGAGATCTTTCAACCGCGAAGCAGCAATTGAAACTTCATCAGCGGGAAAATATTGCCTGGGAACGGGACACCGTATGGCGGCAGATGATAGGTCGAGAACGACGTGGCGAGGGCAACGCGCAAGCCCTAGGGGCGTCTCTTGTGAAAGAGCCCAAACCTGGAATCTTCAATATCCCTACGCCTCTGGGAAATCTCAAAGTAACACGAAGGCTGCTTTATTTGGCCGTCTCACTCGCGGTGTTCGCTACACTGTTGAATGTACAGGTGGTGGACGGTCGTGAGGCGAGCAAGTGTTTTGCGGTCTTAGTGTTCTGTACCATCCTGTGGGCGACAGAGGTGAGTAGGCTTTGCTTACTTTTCAGGCAACTCTTGCTGAAAATGTCTCAGGCCATACCGCTTTTCGTCACTTCGACGCTTGTACCCTTACTCCTCGTCTGCCTCCGAGTCATCCGTGGTCCTGCTCCGGATTTTGAACCCTTGACGCCACCAGATGCCACCAAGTGAGAACTTTTCGTTATCCCGCTCTCCGAGGTACTGACTCAATCATAGATTTGTTTTCTCGGTGATGTTCTCACCAACCATCATGCTCCTCATTGGAGGCTTCACCATATCATCCGCACTCAGCAAAACCAGTATCGACCGGTTGTTGATCACCCGCGTTCTTAGTCTCGCAGGCACTAAACCAAATACCGTTCTCCTGGCGTTCATGGGCGTCTCGTGTTTCGCCAGCATGTGGATTAGTAACGTTGCGGCTCCAACGCTCTGCTTCACCTTGATCCGAGTAAGTCTTCCCAAAAAAAAATTTTCGTTCTATTGGTTGAGTTAATTTATGGTGCAGCCTATCCTTCGGACACTCCCGCCTAAAACGGCTTTTGCACCTTCGCTGATCGTGAGTCTCCGTATCCTAAGGCCTGGACTGCCCCGGTATTGACTTGCCAATCCGTCTACAGCTCGGTATAGCTCTTGCCGCCAATATCGGTGGCCAAAGTTCGCCAATTTCGTCCCCACAAAATTTGATCGCTCTGCAGCATATGGACCCACCTCTGGACTGGGGTCGATGGTTCATCGTCGCACTGCCCGTGTCAGCGCTCTCACTCGTGCTCATTTGGGGTTTACTGGTTGCATCCTATCGACCTGCTCGCTCCCCCGACGGTGAAGGCGAAATCGAAATTCGACCCATCAGAGCTACTAGAGAATCGTTCACATTTAAGCAATACTGGGTTTCTTTCGTTTGTTTGGCTACTATCGCACTATGGTGTGTTGCCCACGAGATCGAAGCTTACGTGGGTGATATGGGTGTTATCGCAATTATACCCATTATAGCGTTCTTCTCTACTGGAGTTTTGAAGAAGGTTTGTTTTCCACTGTTCCAACTAGCTGGGCTTGTTACGTTTATCTGATCGGTCTCTTTCTCCCTTCTTACCCTGCTTTCTTCAGGATGACTTTGAGCAATTCACGTGGACCATTGTATTCCTTGCGATGGGCGGAATAGCTCTAGGTAAAGGCGTGACCTCTAGTGGTCTGTTGGATATCTTGGGAGATTCAATTCGTGACATGGTGAATGGGACCAGCTTGTACAACGTTGTTCTGATTCTATCTCCAATTGTTTTGGTAAGTTGAAAGGACTTGCTTCATTGGATGTATATATAGCTCAGAGTACCCTCCCTGTTTTTTTTTTCGCAGATCATTTCTACCTTTATCAGTCACACGATAGCCAGTGTCCTACTAGTGCCTATCGCGAAGGAAGTCGGAGCAAGCTTGGGAGGCAATCACGAGAATCTACTCATTTTCATTACTGGTTTAATCTGTTCGACTGGCATGGGTATGCCTGTATCTGGTTTTCCCAATCAGACAGCGTATGTTTTGTTCTTCACCGTTGGCTTGGGATGATATACTGATTGAAATCCCCGCCGGCGTGCAGTGCGACGCAAGAAGACGAGCTTGGTGAGCTGTACTTGACTAATACAGATTTCCTGAAGAATGGCGTACCTGCGAGTATCATTGCTACATTGGTGAGTACTTTTTCTTTTTCTATTGAATCCATTTGATTTGTTTTTTGACATTTGCGTTGCAGGTGGTATCAACTATAGGATATTTACTCATGCTCGCAATTGGGTGAGTTTTGTTTCATTTGTTGTCTCTCAGTCTCTCATGAACGTATACTACACATATAGCTTGTGATTTAATTAATCTTTACTTTGGGTCTTGAGAGACTATCTAGTACTTCTTTTTTGAATACACACCATTGATTCTTCTTGGGACCGTGAGTCCGAGTGGACTGCGGAAGTTACTCGGATGTTCCGATGAAAAGTCATCTGTTCGTCTGTTAGATCGGCCCGGAGAGAAACTTGCCGCGATTTGTTTGTTGGTTGCAAGGTTTCTGGAGGAGGAGATAACAACCCGCTATTTTTTTCTTCCCGCGAAATGTCGTGCCTCAAGGCGAAGGTCTCTTGACCAAGTGTCCGATCTTTTTTTTTCTGCCCTTTTTTCCTTTTTTTCTTTGGCGCGGTCCCTGGGTTTCACGCGGGTGTGCGGTCAATATCATTGTCAATAGTGGATCATCGATACATAACCGTTCTCATGATTTAATGAGGTGCTTGAAAGCGGCCCCGAGGAGGGCGACTCGGACTGGGGAAGAGAGTTGATTGTTGATATCCTGACCCTCGTCACTGTGGCACCCGACTGGGCGGCCTAACCGGGCTGATAATCTTTATCTCGCTGAGGTACAGGTGCTTACAGTCGGGTCTTTTGTGCTTGGCCTTGGGTACATTACGATCATATCATATTCTTAAGAGATTGAAGTACGCCTACGGCCTGAGGCCTGAGGCCCAAGGAACCAAGGAACAGTACACAATGTGTAAAATATTTTAGGTTAGAAGATTTCTGTTACAAAACTAGCCTACGTACAAATTACAATTACTTATGATTGAAGGTTGTGTCGGTGATAATACGTACGTACGTATATGTACTCGTACTAAGTACTAAGTAAGACTCGGAGAAAATCCAAAAATTCCGAAAAAAAGGGAGAGAGAAAAGAAAAACGTTCAACATTTATGTAGCATTCAATAAAGTGCTTCGAATAATCGAAATGCAGTCGAGAGAAAGGGACTTTTAAGAGCTCGAAAGGAAACGAAGAAAAGGAAAAGGGTTGGCATGTCCCATATGCATAATGATAATCATAGAGGTCATTAAGACGAGAGTATACGTATGTTAGGTAGTACATTACTAATGATACAGTTCCTTCTTTTTTTCAGGGAAGAACGGGGAAGATAACAGTGGTTATAGAGTAGTAAGCGCTAGCGTTGGACGGGAGGTAAAGTGGGTGAAGAGCAAAAGAAATTAAGGCGAAAAAAAGCGAAAAAAAATTGAACGAAGAAATTAAGAAAAAATTTTCCTCACCCCTTGGCCTCGTTACCAAGGCCGATGAGGTAGCCTAACACTCACAACCTCTTCACGCCCATCCCTTTCCCTTTCTCGTTCAGCTGGCACTGCCGCTTTCGTCTGAGCATGACACGCGAGTTGTTGTTGTTTACCAACACCACCCACGAACTCTCTTTCCCTCTCTCTAAACGACGAAGAAGATTGTGGTGTAGCAGGCGTCGAAGGAGACGGAGGCGAAACAGGTGAAGGGTGAGATGAAAAGCTATCGTGTGAACCTGAACCAGATGTATCTGAAGGTAGAGAAACGCTTAAACGACCATCACGATAACTCAAACTCTCCCTCGATGAGTGACTATGGAGGGAGTAGACTGAAGGTGTAGATAACCTTGGCAACGTGACAGCGGAAGTGGGCGGTATGGCGGATACAGATACGGAGGGCGCGCGCGGGAGGGCTGTTGACGTCGAAGGCCAAGATGAAGGAAATCTAGGAAAAAATTAAAATGAAATGAAATAACAAATTCGTTAGTAAGTCCAAATTCAAACGTTCGTAGACAAAAAAAAATAATTTACCTGGGTAAAGTATTAGCATTAATCCCTCGACTACAACCCTCGCTCATATCTTCGTCATCCCGACTCCTCAGCCTCCTCAAAACAGCCGCAGAATCGCTCGCATCAACACCTCTAAGATCTTCCAAAGCAGAAATAGGAGGAAGAGCATAAGAAGAGGTGTTATTTTCCGAAGAAACGCTTCGATTTGAAACAACCGGCGTGATAGGCGGGAGAACGATATTATCGTGTCCCGTGGCCGTACCCGCGGTCGTAGTTGCCGAGGGACGAGGTAAGAGGGGTGTAGTCCCTACGGAAGATGTAGGGGAGTGGATTGATAGTGAGGGTATATCGATTGAATCTCTCCGAATCGGCTGTTTAACGGGTATAGTCGGGGAATAGTTGGGATAAGGTGAGTACCTAGAATACCCTCTCTCTCGAGACTGAGTTTGAGTCTGAGGTACAGGAGGGGGTAAACTCAAAGGTAAAGAATTCTTATCAGACGAAGGAGCCACTTCCTGTTGATATTGTCCATGATGGTGATGGTGGTGGTGGTTATGAGGAGGCTGCGACTGAGATTCCGATAGAGAATTAAAAGGCGCAAATTGGGGCGGAGAAAAAGGCGACTGCATAGGATGAGATAAACCGATTCTCGGGTCTGGGTGAATCCCTTCTTGTGTGATCACCGACCAAGCCGGATGACCAACGGTAGGAGAGGATAGTTGAGATGAAGGCGTAGTTTGCGTTTGTCTTCGGGCTCTTCTACGTCCTGGAGCCGAGGCGACGACTTGGCCATAGCCTGGCTGGTTCGGTGAGAGGCAAGTACTAGGGAAAGTAGGCCTAACAAAAGGGCTTGTATCGACATGTCTTTTGGAGGTTATAAAGCGGGTGAAACTTACCCGAATAGAGGTACGAGGTCCTCGCGAATTGGCCAGGCGACTCTGTGTTATACAAGGTAAGTTATATACATTCATTCTGTGGTCAATAAAATTATGATAAGCACCGTCTTGACAGGCGAAGAGCGACCTAGAACATGTTTACAGCTGAGTAATCGAAAAATGGTGTTTAAACTCTGAAATCGCACCTCATAAGGCATCCAAGTGCCTTGAATTTTGAGATATCCGCCTCTTACCCGTCGAATGACAGGTGCAAGGTCAGGTTGTGAGTCGATCATCTTTACGATGTCAGCTGGTGCAGAGAAAACAAAAGGCCCACGTCAAAAAAATCATTCTCGCGGCTTGACATGTTTACTCACCTTTGGAATTTCCCAAAGCTGCGGGGAACGGACGTAAGCAAGATAAACTCGGGATAATGACAAGATTTATTTACCTTTCCAAATTCCGGTCCATAAGATGTAGCCATCGTCAATGTCCATCATTATCCAYTGCCCGTTCAAAGGGTACTCGTATACAGGGCTATACGAYAGYAGTTAGTGACCGTTCAAGTCCGGGATTGAGCARAGTACGCACATGTACCCCCTAGGGTCATTACTTGTGATATACCTCCCCTTTGTGACGTGATGATTAGGACTGGCATACGGACGAAACTTGGGACCCATTCCGGGTGGTAGACTGGGTATGGATTCCTAGGAAGATGATACATATATATCAGGAACACGTCTGGTTTGAAAGCGCTTGAAATGGACGCACCTGGAGCATACCAGTAGTCATAATTGAGAAATAAAGCAAGGCACGCGAACAAGCTCGAAGCGAAAGAAGCGGAGTTGTAGGGGAAGAGAGACGGAGATTTTGAGGACCAGCAACACTTCGAGTTCCAACCCTCTGAAGGGGGGAGTACGTGTAGAGAGGGGCAGAAAGAGCAGAAAGCGCTAAACGGTGATTTCGGTTGTATTCTAATATCATCCATTTCGTCGCAAAAATAAAAAAGAAAAAAAAATCACGGAATCCGAATTTGGAAGTACCACGCGCAGGTCGTCAGGAGAACATAAAATATAACATAAATAAAATAAAAAATAAAATAAAATAACCAATCGACGGCCTCGGCCCCGGCAAATTTCATTGACCGCAAAGAGTAAGCTTTACCCCTCGAGATCCCGATCTCGAAACTTGCGGGGATTCCTTTTGATGTCGTGAACAGCGTTTCCATTTCGGACTTTTGACTTGTCACTCCCGGCCGCCCTGTCGCCTCGTTTTACCTATAAAAGGCACTGAATCCCTCACGTCCCAGCCAAGCACAGCTGCGACGCTGCGTCGTATAATTCGTCTGCGGAGGCCATCTTGTGTGTCCGGATAAATCAATGATCCATCGACGTCGAAAAGAAATTCTTGTTACCAGACTACCTAAAAAGGGAATTTCCTCGATCATGACGAGAAGAGTACCTGAGAAGCGCGCATAAACTAGTTTCGATCACTCCTTCGAGGGTCACGAGTATTCCGAGCCCTGAGAAAACGGGACTCCGAAGATCGCACTGTTATGTCATGTTTATTCCTGCGGCCCGCCCTTATCGCAAGGCTTCGGTACCGAAACATGTGATTACGTCATTCCATGCGTTCATGAACCTTAACCACCTCCGATCCACGCCCATCAAAAAACATATCATGTTTATGTATTATTACATAATAATGTCTGTTGGAGCAATCTCTCTAAGTACCCTACGTACTTCCCAAGCAGCATGTCCACCGCCCGTTGTATAGATCACCTTGCTCACTTCGAAACCGTTGAACTGGCTGGCAGCACAAACCGTGTACGCCCCCATGTTATCGAACCCTAGCCAGTCGCCGACACGCAGTCCAGAAGGCAGTTTCGTAGACGGACACACACAGTCGATTGAATCGCATGTAGGGCCCCACACGCTACTCGCACAGACCGTCTCCGAGGAAGCGACATGGAACGAACCGTTCATTGACAAAACGTACGGATGAACTGTTTGATGATCAAACAAGATGCAGTTGAAAGCCCCATATACGCCGTCATTGATATAATCTGTTTTTTACGTTTACCGTCAGAGACGCTACGCTTACAATTCAATAAAGACAAAAGCACTCACACATAACAGCCGGTTGATCATTTGTGTCCTCTTGCGCCACCGGTATAGCCTCGGGGAAAGGAGCTCGACGTGCAATGATATTTGCAGCGAGACTGAACGCCTTGGATACGTAGAACCTTCCCGGTTCAGCGATCAACCTAATCCCTCTTCGATCGGGGAAGTAGCGATCAATAGCTTCGGTCAAAACAGTCGCGGACTGTTCGAACAACCCGTCCTCGAACCCTCCTCCAACGTCAAGTACCTCAAAATTATACCCAACCTCTTTACCCATATCAAACACCTTCCTCGCTCGCATGATCGCATCCGAATAAACGGTAGGATCATAACACCCACTACCAACGTGAAAGCTGACACCAACAACGTCAAGATCGAGTTCTTTAGCTTTAGCGAGTAATCCAGGAACGGTGATTAAAGGCGCGCCATATTTGAGACCTAGTTGACACAAACTCTTGGTGTCGTCCGTCAAGATCCTAACCACAAGCTTGGCGCTAGGGTGAGCACGAGAGACCTTGTACAACTCGTCCATATTGTCAAATGTCATCATGTCCACGCCTACTTTCCCAGCATTACGAATGAATGAATTCGCTTTGCATGGGTTCGCAAAGATGATGCGACTTGGATCGATACCACCTATACTAAGCACTTGAGAAATTTCACCGTTCGAGGCACAATCAAAACCTGTTCCCAAGGCGGCGAGAAGACGTAGGACGTATGGGTCTGGATTGCATTTGACAGCTACGGATGCAATATAAGAAAAATGAATGAACACACGCCCCAAAGAAAGAAATCTTGAAAAAAAACTCACCGTAAAAAGGGGTAATTTCCGGTAAACAAGCCTTCCAACGTTGGTGTTGCCTATACACCTGACTTAAATCAGCCACGAAAAAAGCCTTCTCGGCATCAGGTTCGTTATTGCTAGCCAACATGGAAGCAGTCATGATGCCACGTCTAAGGTGAACCTCGGGATGACCGCTATACAAAGGCGGTAAAGAAGGGAATAGTTTTTCTCCTCCGCCGTCACCCTCGTGAAGATGAACGGAAGAAGATTCAGGGGTATAATTGTCCGTATTGAGACGGAGTGGTGTAGGAGAAGATAATATATCGTGAACTAAAACCGAAGCGGTGTTCGTGTTCACGTTCACGTTTACGTTTTCAGAGCATCCGTGTATAGGTGAACGAGAAATATCGTGATCGACAGGGTTAAAGCTCGTGCGGATAACTTCTATTTGTGACATTCGAGTAAAGCTGGAGCACGAGGTGGTGGTAGTAGTGGCGGTGGTCGTCGTGGAGGGGGTATTGGTAGAGGAAGAAATAGATGTATGTGTATCGTCTATGATTGAATCAGGAGAAGAATCCTCGCAAGAAGGATATGTCGTTGTCGTTGTTAGTGCTATTCTGGCTTCTGAATTCGTATACCCGAATTACCGGACCTCAACCGCCACGGTCAGTGACGATCCGGGCGGAGGTAGGAGCGGTAACGATCTGGGACTTGTCAGTCGGTGGTGGGTTTCCTCGCTCCCTGTTCAGCGAGGAAAGAGCTTGAAGGGCGCGAAGAGAGAGATGGAGAGGAAAGAAAAAAGAGAAGATGGATTATTGGGAGATACGTGGTAACTGCGATTTCTTTTTTTTTGTCCGTCCTGTCAGGGAGGTTCACCTAGAAAACCTTCAATAAACACTTCTTTCATTCGTGAATAGCAATACACGTACCTCTAACAGACGACCACCTAATTCAGAAAAAAAAAATATGTCATGAGCGCTTATTTCAGGAAAAAATTTTTTGACGTACTCAAGGGTCAACAAACGAAGATCACTGTTTCTTTTCTGGTCAGAAATGGTTGTCGCAGGTTGTCTCTGAAGTCGTACAGCGTCTACGACAACAGAGCACTAACACAAAGAGAGACGAAAAAGAACTTTTTCTTTTCCTTGTGAGTCGTCGAGTTGAAGAGGAGATGGGATTTGGGTTTGTAGCGGAGTTTCTTCGAAAGATTATCGATGGCAGTACCCTCGGCATGTGCCGGGACTTCAATCCCATTGCCGACGATGAAGCGTGGGCCTTGCCTTGCGCTTCTACATACTCTTACCGTCTGTAAAGCTGTATAGCTGTGAACGAGAAGAAATTCGGTGAAGAGCGTCGAAGGTGAATTGGCTGGAATTGTTCGGGATTGACGCGGGCGGCTTCAGGTTGATCTCACGTCAGAATTAGGTGCTAGTAGATCACCCTCGAGCCGGACCCTGGGTACAAAACATATACATATGTACATTCCGACAGCTGGCCCAGCCTAGTCTGACGACCTCAACTCTTCTATGTATGTAAGTCGGCTTCCTTGCTCCTCCGTTCAAGTATCACAACTCAAGCTAAACTAAATGTGTAGACATACACTAGGCGTTACTGCGCCAGAATTCCAATTCCATTCCAATGCCATGGAATCGATATGTATCATTGTATGTATCATTTAAATTTAAATCTTCCGGTAAAAAAATTCAACCCAGAGGGCAATTCAAAACCTAATCTTCTCGGAGGCCTCAAGTTGATGCATTACACTGACATATGATAATGTTGATCCCTCGTTGCACGGAAGGCTCATACACAATCAGACACGTAAGCACCCATAGCCCATGGACTGGCCAGTGCTGGCAGTGGCATGACAGACGACTCTATCTAGATGGTGGCTTACATACATAAGTACCGGTGCGCACCTTTAAGCCCGCTCTCCTTCCTGACTTCTTGCTACAACTCAGCTGCCTTGCAAGATCTTCTTCTCAGACTCTATTATGTCTATACATACATATATCATTTGACCCTCCGAAGCATCCGAGAAAGCTAATTCGGTGCTTTGTACTTACTCACTCAGGCTGTCTTGAGCCTGCCCGTGGTCCGATTCTACGTATGTCATGTCAAGCCCCAATGAAAACGCAACGAGAAGACAATAGGATGAGATGAAGCCTGAGGTGATCGTACATAAGTAAGTAGCTACTCCTCGCCTCGTGTTTCTTCCATACACAGCGAAGGTACTTAATACTAATTTTACCGTTTATGTCTGAATCTTTCCGGCGTGATGAAATAGGATGGAATTGGAATAGGAAAAGAGGCAATGCTTCCCGCGAACTCGGGCTCGTGCCAACGGTGCCACCGCCAAGACCTCCGAGTCGAGAGCTCAGAGTTGGTTGAGTGGGTGGCCTTCTGAATCTGTCGTTTTGTTAAACCGTTTTGGGACGGAAGGTAAACCTGGACCCTTGCCGAGGACGTGTTCGTCGCTTCATGTTCATCATGATCATGTTAATGTCTTCATTCATCACATTAAATATCCACCTAATCACCTACTTACCCATCGTCTCAGAACTTAGAAGCGAGTTCAAATTAGCATCTTCCTTCCCGAGAAAACAGAGCAGAATAGAACAGGACGCATGTATTTCAAACGCCATTCTTATTGTTCTTTTGAGTCTTCGGACTCGGAATCAACGGCCAGTAGGTACTTGGAAATGACAAATCCAAGTTGCGGCAGAACCTCGAGTCCATGTCGACATCGGAYATCGTATATGTAAAAGTATGTATTCTTCTCTTCCGTCTTATACTATAATACTTACATATGATATGATCCTCCTTTCCGCAAGGATCAAGCCCCCACGAGTTTCCTTGAATAAGAATTTACCTACCTAAGCCTATCTATCCACTTCGATAATTAGCTCCGAGTTAAGTTTCGTGTTCATTTGACCTATTGACTTGTACTTACTGTACTTAGTAGCGTAGGGTAAGAGGGGGCAGAGGGGGATCTTGACACTACAAATCTTAATTCAAAACATATCCCGAGTCGGATAAAATCAGTATCATGTTCCTCGGTCCTCGATCATGACTGTATATATTATACTGTACAAGTTCTAGCCTCTGTATGTGTGCCCATGTTACCTGTCATGAATGGCCGCCCCGGCGACCGAGTCCGCCGGAATATAGACATAGTAAGTAATACCTTAGACCCTCTTGGACCCCTCTATTTGGTAGGATTTCTTTGAATCAAAGTATTTAATGACCTGTGGATACTTACGCTTAATTTTGATTCAAACAACTTGTTCTCGCAATACCCACAAGCCCTGCAGATTGCAACTCACCCCCTCCCGAATCGTTTCATTTCGTTTCGCTTCTTAGTAAACCCCAAATATCACCCCCGGTTATATGCTTCACCTCGGAAATTCGGAGGCTCGGAGCTTATGCACTCGCATGTCCTAAAAAAGTGCTAAACTTTGAACTTTCGGAGTTCGGGGATACTCCGGAGTTCTTTCTTCCCGGCCTACTGTCTCCCTGTCTCCTGCTGTACATACGTAGGTACTTCCTTACTTACTTGAAGTTACTTCCCTATGATAGAAATATCATATCAATGATAAATGGACGTTACAGGTTGTCACATATAGCCTTAGCTTTGGCGCAACTGTGACTTCCGACCATCATGATCACCAATGCTAGTGATCAGCCGCCCCGCCCCAAGCGCTCTCCGCATGTGAACTTCATACTCCTTTAGAACTCAATACATAGATTCGAGCTTTTTAAGCTCTAATCCGAATTCAAATCCTCCTCCGTTACATACGTACAACCCGAGTTTTAGTCGCTGATCCTGGATCCTTGAATTTATGACAATGCATTGTCCGAATGGTCGTGCGTACCTAAAATTTTAAAAATAATCAAAGCACGGGTGTACTTACTATGTATGTATGTATAGATGTACAGTAAGTATTGGTATTGTATTCACTTTGTGATCTTACTAAGTATCTTATTTACGACACTGTAACCCGAACGACTCAATATGGACATAGATTAGCTTAATACGTCGTGCGACGAGTGCAGCCTGTCAGGCTTGCCGGCGGAAGGACTTGTTATGTATGTCTAGATACCATTTGTCTAAATGTAAATATTCAAGATTCAGGATGGTGGCCAGGGGGGAAAATCGAGCCATTCATTACAGGTTCTTAGCATACTTGTATGCGGCCTTGCCTCAAGCTAGTGAATCTGCCCTTTCCTTCGTTACTTCCCCGTGGTGATACTTACGGGTTAAGATATCATGCACATACATACCGCATACGGCGGAGGAATCGGCCAAGCTGAGTGGAATATTCCGAGTCTGTAACATTCTACACTGGCCCTTCAACCTGAGGCTGGCTCTTTGATCAGACTGTAACCCTTTGGACAAATTGTCATCAAGTGCAATAAACTACATGATGAAGCGACGATCTGTGCAGCGTGCTTGAGATATGAACGTATGTACCTACTCTCGTGTACCCCTACAATGTGCCTTTTTAAGTAAGATATTTTGATCCTGTATGTACACGACCGTGAGCCACGGAAGCTACAGGCACGGCAACGGAGCTCGAGGCCTGCCGCCAAGTTGTATGTATGTATGCCCTTTGAAACTCGAGTCCGAATCAGCGGCCTAGGCGTTTCTAACTATATAGAAGACTAAGAATTTTTCTTCATCAATCCTTTTGATTCGAGTTTTGATTCGATTGTTCTGTGCACTTGAAGCAAGTGGGTCGGAGGTGGATCGGAAGTGGGTCATCCCATGCCAGTGTTTCAGGGTGTATCTTGGCTCCCGTCCTCATAAGCCTCAACATTCAACCGTCAACGCGTCAAATCCCAGCCGCTCCTCAACGGGACCTATAGCAAGTGCCGGTTCTCCTCCCGGTTCATGCGTGACCTTGCGTAACCTAAGCTGGCCTTTTGAAGCTTGAATTCAGATTGGTACGTACTAATTATGTATGAGCGTGCGTGGCAAAGAGTCTAGAAGTAAGTGCATTAGCGAGGTGGTTAAAAGGCTGTCGCTATGATCAAGGAGATCTGTGGAAAGAGCTTGCTAAGTTGTACACTTGTGATCGTTCGAGTTCTTTCGATCGACCGGAGGAGTGACCATACCAGACCACCTTTCACTGAACGTAAGTTCACACCCATTCAGAATGACGGGGCCTCGACGACCGTCATGACCTCATATCATATCATATCGTATCATGTCGAGTCCCCCTTCACTTGCCTTATCAGAGATCCCCATCTGTCAGTAACTGCGCCATTTACTTACTGTCGTCGGTATTGAGTTATATAACTGCGCCTAACTGCGCCCGCGTTACGAGGCTGGTATCCAGTGCCTTGTGGTATGTATTGAATTACTTACCTACGTACCAAATCTCGACAATGATACCCATAATCCGAGGCATCGCGAAGTATACATCCTGCCATGTATATATCTTGCCGATTGATGCTGGTAAGTTAGATTGTTCATATATTGCATTCATTGACATTTCTTATCCTCGGCATATACTTTTCCGGTTTGAGTATGGAGAGAGTGGCTTGAAGAATGAGTAGAGAAGAACTTGGAAATAGATGAAACGACATAAAAGAAGTATGCTGACATATTAGGAGAGAGCGCAAGACTCTGAACTTACCATTCAATGGGTGTACGTAGCATCTTTCCAATCCCTGCCACCTATCCCGCGGCAGCTTCAAGTCTGGCATCACTTCTATATAATCATCTGATTCTTAGCAGCTCAAACTTCCCAAGGGCATTTACTTATTACTTACTTAAGATGTAATCGCTCGACATAACAACCCGGTAAAAGGAGGAAGGGCTGTAATATGTGGCCGCCAGTGGAACTTGGCTTTAACCGAAACTAATTACCTTCTAACATACGTACATACATAAGTATCTTTCCACAAAGGGACTAGTACAGCTCACTGGTTGCCTGTGCTTCGCGATCATCTTCTTCCCTTGAACGGAGCTTTTATCTTTGACTGGGGTTTCAAGGACCACTCCAACATATCATGGTGTTGTTTCGGCCGATCACTATCGTCAACCCCGAGGACCCTGAAAAATTGACGATGTTTTCTGTCATTCTGCCTGTTTCTAAATTCTTGATACTGCCATATCACTAGTTAGTTACCACTCGCCAGGTATATAAGGTACGTGGCTTGTCACGGGCGTTCAGCTGATCACAGTCTGCGGATAATAATTTAGCTTACTCCGGATCTGTACTTGCCATGATAATTCTGACAAAAGCTGTAGACAGAGCTCTCGCACCTGGACCTCACCACCCGCGTTTTATTATAGCGCGAATAATCCGCGATCCGACAGGCCTGGAAAAGTTGAGGCCATACAAGGAGTTGGAGAGAACGTCGCCACTCGCTTCCGGTGCGAAGGGTTTAAAGAAGAATTGAATGTACATATGAACATAGGAACCGATCGAGGACTGAGAACCTCATGAGAACCCCGATGTAAGATCTGCTGATGCCGAAATCTCTAAAGCGCAAAAAACAGTGTGTTTTTGGTGGCCTTGATTTAGAAATGTTTACATCCGAAGTGACATCGCGGGAAATGCATATGGCTCTGGAAAAATAACACGCAAACTGCTGGCAGCTGGGAATACTTTACCTCGTTACCGCAGGACTGGGAACAGACGCAAGTTGTTCGAGTATGAGGTGGGTGTTCGCGCGAGGAGTCGCGACGATATAGTAGTGATACAGAGACGATCGTTTTAATACATATTCGTCGGCGGTACACAGTTCTGCTTCAATGGTTTACCCAAACCAATTGATTTGCAGCCGCTGTCAAGTAGGGGGAGGCGGAGGTGGCATCGAACGCGACGATGGCCTCTTGCCTGCCGCAGGTAATGGCTGAGCCGTCGGCATTCGAGAGCTAGAAGAAGTGCCTTTTGGAGAAGAAAGCGACGCGTTCCTCCAAGTAAACGATGTGGAGGTGCTGTTAGTCATAGGCGCAGACGCAGAGCTAGAGGTTGTGTTTAGCCAAGGGGCTCGTGTACCGGTGGTGGTGGTGGTATTGAACCCATTGTCTGCTGACGTGGTAGGATACTGCGTCATGGGATTGAGATCCGGAGCTCCGCAAGTCCATTCTAATAATCCTCCTAGAGGTATATGCTGCACTACGACCCTTTTACCCAAAACTTCGGCCTTGAAGGTGTTGGACAAAATTAATTCACAAAGAAAAAGGCACGCACTTCATACATTTTGAATAACCCGGAGTTTACTTTGCCCCAGTTCGGAACGCCCACAGCAATTGAGTGCAGCTGAGAAGAGTGCTCGTGAAACGGGCCGTGTTTTACCTCATGGATGCGCATGATTGACATGAAGTATAAGTTTGTAGGAGGCAGCGGGGGATGTAGGACCGCTGACACAGGGATCTCGTGTTGTCCTGTGAAGCTAAGGGTGAGCTTCTTGTTTCAAGGAGAAGGGCATGTCATTGAACCTCGAAGCTGTCCGCTGCCAAAAATGTAACCCAGAAAATGGGAGTCGTCTAATCCCCACACGCCATGGCTTCCTGCGGGTTCAAGCCTATACACGTCTTGAAGTTTCCAACACAAGCGAAGGTACCGAAGGAAAACTATGAGCACGAGCCCACGCTCTTCATCAGGAGCGGGTTGGAAGAAGCGCGTAAGTGTCAAACATAGAAGAAGCAACGCAAAAGAAGTTTCATGACCCGTGCCATAGTCCATGCGAACAAAGGAGCCAAACGAGGTGAGGAAGTACGGTTTGATATGAGGAATAACCGTGACAAAATCAGAGGGCAGAAGGTTGGTCAAAAGGACATCCGATTCCTGCTCGTCGGAACCGCAGCGTCATGGTAAGAATGTAATTAATCATAACTATTTTTGCTCACCTCCTCTAACCGTTTCCCCCAGGTACGAAAAGCAAGGTTTCCAAACCTCTGGGGTGTGTCCAAGGGCGGAATTTCATTTATCCATTCATCTAGAGTATCAAGTATGGATATCATACTTGCAATCGCCTGCAATCCAAAATCAGCATACTATAACCATTCTAGCCAGTAAAATATACACCCCTGACTTTGTGAGGGAGAATTCCACGGGAGCGACACTCCCACCACAGAATCGGTCAAACGCCGTAGAAAAATGGAGTAATCTTGGTAAGAACGGCACCGTCGCCAGTTTTCCACATCATGATCAGTAGATATTTTCTGAGTAGGGAGCTCTAGGTGAGATATCTCTGAAAGTTTTATTTCTCTCAGAGTAGTGGATGAAGCCATGTAAGACTGTCCCGAGAATGCGAAGATGATGGTCTGTGCGTAAGATGGTCACAGTGACGAAAAGATCACGTGTCTCTCCGGTCCCGCAAACGAGCGCAAACGCGTCAAGTCACGTACCATGTTGTCATTGTTACGCCGTGACTAAAACTCCTACCGCGACCACTGGCGACGACAAGCACTCGCAGTGCCGCTGAAGTTCTTTGAAAGTCTTTCTGTCTGTGTGGAAAGTGTTGAGAAAAATGGCTCCATATGATGATTGGAACAGAGTCGACGACGACGAAGACGAAGAATTACAGGATGCATCGGTGAGTCTTTGCCAACAATGTGTCCGAGTACTTCATCGCGTTAATCTGGACCTGTGACAGTATTTTGAATCAAAAAAGGATGTTATCTTATTCTGCATCGACTGTTCTCCTTCAATGCACGAGTTGAGAGAGGATCCAGATTACGAAGATACACAGACATCCCACCTGTACAGTGCGCTGCACGCTGCGATGCAAATACAGAAGAGGAAGGTGATAACGGGACCAAATGACTCTGTTGGGATACTTCTATTTAATACAGTGAGGATTTCTACGTTAATTCGTTGCAGAATCATTGTGACGTTCGGGATGAAGACCAGAACACCTGAGACAACGCGAGTGCAAGGCTCAGAGATCAAAAAGAACACCTTTCTATTCCAGCCTATCGCTCCATTAAGTGCATCTACAATCCAGGAGCTCATGCAGCTACTAGATGGTTTGTTTACCCTCCCTGTCTACAAGCGATAAAACTGAGAGAAATCAAAGCCGCAAGAGAAGATCCCGAAGAGCTGAAGACAACCCTACCGCCCTTGACTGGTAAACGTGTAGCGATGGGAGATGTCTTCACGAGCTGTAACTGGGTCATGCGTGATGGGTTAGCTTTATCATTCTTGTTGGCCTGACTCTCGATATCACACCCTCTTTTAGTGCCCCTAAAACAGCGTCCAAACGTGTATTCCTAATTACGAATGACGATGACCCACACTCCGGACCTGGTAGCAAGCAATTGATCACGTCTGCTCGTACAACACTTAGGGTAATGTGCCCTCGTTTTGACAGGCGAATGACGATTTTCATAATATAATCCAGGACTTGACACAAGCTGGCATTACAGTAGAGCCCTTCTTTATTAGTACAGAAGAAAAACCATTCGATGTCTCGAAATTCTATTCTGTAAGTTTGAAGTTGATTCGTGAACCCACCTAACCTTGTCTCATTTAGTCCGTATTGCTCCCAAGCACTTTGGCAGAAGACGAAGATGATGCTGACGATCCTTCTGTGCTTCCGGAGTCCATTTCAATAGCTCGAATTGAAGACCTTTTAGCTCAAATGCGGTTCCATGAAGTTCCCAAGCGAGCTCAATTTAGCATTCCCTTTGAACTTGCTCAGGGCTTAACAATTGGCATAAAGGGGTATGTAATTATTCTTTCGTGCGTGAACTATGTACCTTGACATGATTTGTAGTTATGGCCTAGTCACTACACAAACCAAAGGCGCGTACAAATATTTCGCCGACCTTGGCGACAGGATGGAGGTGGCCACGGCAAAAACGGTACATGTTGATGAGGTGGGCATTTTTCTCGGTACAAATCTTGCGATTTTCAAGGACGAACGTCAATCATTGCAGGATCGTCAAGCCGAAGTCGAGAAATCTGAGATTCTTTATGGCATGGAGGTCGGTGGCGCCCCCCTCGACAATGAAGGTTTCGAACGTGAGGATGAGGGCATAGCAGCAACTCGGGTTGTCAAGGCCGGTCAGCGGGTAAGTTAGCCTCTGTGAACTCTCGCTACTTCTATTCACCCAAAACCTACCAGCCTTTCTATACGGCGGATGAAATCAGATCATTTCGCACCTTAGGCCTTGAACCTGGTACGCCCTTACACTTTCAAGTACTCTCCTCAGTTTCTGCATATTTAACAGTGATAAAACTTCTGGGATTTAAGAAGCGCAGTACACTTGCTTTTGAAGATAATGTAAAACACTCTGTCTTCATTTATCCTGATGAACTAGTACGTCAAAGCGAAATTGCCCTCATTTCTCCGTTTCTCTGACATGCCTGTAGTCGTATTCAGGCAGTAAACGGACGTTCAGTGCCCTTCTAAAGTCCATGATCAAGAAAAACAGGATAGGTCTCGTTCTTGTATTGCTGAGGCGAAACTCTTCCCCAACATTCTGTGCGCTTTTACCTCAGGTATGTCCCCCAACCTATGTCATTTATGTTTTCCCCCTTCCCTTGCTGAGAGTTGCAATAGGAAGAGAAACAAGATGACGGCGGTTGGACCGAGCCAGCGGGCTTCCATCTCATACCCCTGCCTTTTGCAGACGACATTCGAGCTGCTCCAATTGATGAAGCCTATACTGGTGAACAAATAGACTTTGGTCGACACTTCTTTTCACTGACGGAGATTGTCCTGAAGCCCCCGATGAGCTCAAAGACGCTGCACGTGCTTGGATAGATAAACTGTCTGTGAAAACAGGTTACGTTCCAGATTCTTATCCAAATCCAGGTGGGGCAGCAACAAGTTTTTTTCCCAGTCTTGTCACCCCGTTGATGATCCTCTACAGCCCTTGCGTATCATAACGAGCAGCTACAAGCGAGTGCATTCCATGAACAATACGATCCCGAGGCGTTTGAAGATCTTACAGAGCCGAAGGTGGACTTAATCCATAAGGTCTGATTACATTCGAATGGGGTAGTGTGCGGCGACTCAAGGGTCTCGGTCTTTACCAAACCTTTAGCGAGCGGGGAAACTGATTAAAGCATGGAAAGAAGCGCTGGCGAATGACGACAGCATCACCTTCGTCCCTGCGACTACTGGATCCAAGCGGAAGGCGGTAAGTGGGAAGATTCATTTCTTAAACCTCGTTCCCTTACGGTAATGTTCATGTGTTCTACTTATTTGCACGCAGGATGTAAGCGTTGGGGAGGCGGAGATTCGTAGTTATTATGACTCAGGGACACTTGCTAAGGCAAGCTTTTTTCCTCTTTCCCTCACTCGCTCTGGGTGTCCGGCTAATGGCCTTGCGTTTCAGCTCCGTGTGGACCAGCTCAAGGTGAAGTCTCTTTTCGTGGGGTATTACATCATGTCATTAACATTCATACAGGAGTTTCTGAAGGCTAAAAGAGCGTCAACTGCTGGCAAGAGAGCCGACCTACTTGAACGAGTAGCGGAGTGGTTCGAGACACACTATAGAGTTGGATCTTAACCTTGAATACTTATACATACTGGACATCCCGTACATATTTGAGACTTGTCCTCCTCCTCCGGCGGAAAAACATATATGCTACAGCTAGGCTATAGTGTCCCTTTGTACCCGGTCTATGCCATTCTGATTTGCGACGATTACAGTCGCACAAACTGTTGTAGCTGGCCATCGTCGCGGGAGAAGTAGAGAGGTTTTAAGCGACGCCTGCCAGATTTTCTAGTTGCTACATCGTCGGTACATGAGTACGACATAACATAGTTGTGACTTGGCTGCAACTTGCCATCTAGGCAAGAGGGTGATTGACTATGTTAAATCGACATGGACCGACGTCGACAAGCGAGACTGTAAACATTTTCGAATCTCCGGTAGGTATGTGCTACATATTAGGAGTTACGGGTCAAAAATTCTTCAAGTTCAACGACAGGAACTGAGTTCTGAGAGCAGGTCGCCTGTTGCCGCCGGCGCGCCGCGAGTCTGCCGCGCAGGTTTGCTTCAATCAGTACATACGCAACTGCAGCAGTACATAGAGTTGCTTACCTGCGGCGCGTTCTCGTCGGAAGGTTGAATACGCCGAGGTGGGGGCATTTATCTACAACGTCCCTGCACTTCCAGAAAGCTCAAATCGTACTAAATACTTCTGATGCCAATTTCGATGGATACGCCTGTATGAAAGTTCGTTATAGGTACCAAATATGTAATCATGATTCATGAAGTAAAAGAGATACGGAACGCAATAGAAACCAAAAGTCGGTTTCTTCCGGTACAGTGACATAGTGGAGGTGCGGGCGATTTATCAGCAAGTTAGAACTTCAAAGTTTTGTCTACTATACGGATGCGGGCGCAGGCACCACCCTGCACCACCGTGTAAATCTGCCGCGGAAAAGATTAGGAACAGGTAGTGCAGGCAGACTCGGACCATAACACTGTCGTAACGACGCATGAGTAAGGTCAAAAGTTCTATTAAATCGTAAGAGTTATCATTTTCATCACTGCAACAGAACAAAGATCCAAGATGATGGCTCACAATGATATAAAAGCATTTTCTCTAGCAGTAACTACATTTCAGAGCGCCCCTCTGATCCCAAAATGCCAAAGACGACCGCACTCGCCCCACGATCATCCCCTCCAGTTCCTTGTCCATCCTGCCGTTTGCAGCGACAACAAAATGAATCAACTGTAAGTTCTTGAACTGAGGTTTATCCAGAATACAGGATATATAGTTTAAAAAGGGCTGATCTAAGTGGAATTGGCGCGAGGATGCGAAAACGACCCGGAGAAAACGTAAGGTATGGCAGTTGATTCTTTGTAGGATTGAGGGAAGCCAAGATATCATCCCGAACACGCGGTTTGGAGCGACGAGACTGAGATGTTGGAGAGAAGAGTTAGCTGAGAGGTCGATGGAGGCTATTGCCTCGTCTGAGATGTCCTCTATGCATATATGTTACATAAGATATTCATTAGCGCCATTAGTGAAAGCGCCCAGTGATAATCATAACAGACCCAAAACGCTTACCTTGGGATATTATTTCCAATCCAGCCAGTAGAGGACCAAGAGATTTCAAAAGAGATGACGAATCAACCAAAAAGCGCGAAGTTTGAGCACCAAAATATGAGACTCGAAGACAAGTCTCCCGTGGAATACAAGCAGGATACATCCACGACATACTCTTCTCCATTCGATTCCCGCACCAACGCAGTCGGAGGCAACACGTGCCGTCCGACAACTGAGATTGAGAATCACCCGCCCTCGTCGGACGGAGAGACACCATTTCCGATTCTAACAGCTGCAAACCATTGATCTGAAGTACAGCTGAGAACTCGATATTTCGAAAAGCCAGTTCTCGGAGACCCACAAAGTTCCCAACAAAGTTGTAGAGCTGTAGGGGATCAGAGAACAGCATCTGATTCATCTCGAGGGATTCAATGGAATGCATTTCGGTCAAAGACTTCACGACTCTGTGATCCAGAAAGGTCCAACAGACACCGTTCAGTGATAGCATCTCAACTTTGCCCAGATGAGCTAGAGCTCCAATAACATCGGACAAGGCATCTAGTTGTTCGGCGTTCCAGGGAATAAAGGAGATACCGTCTGAATAGGTATCGACGATTCGAAGCCGACGTACACGGGAAAAGATTGCGCTGAAAGAGAAGGGTGTATCTAGGAAGGACTTGAAGGCTGCGACAGAGTCATGGCGTAGACAGATAAAAGAGAAGGCGTGCGTATAGCTTCGCTGTCTCCAATGTTTGCAAACGAGGCTCGTATTCGACAAATTGGACCAATCGAGAACGAGCAGATCATCGATGATCAAGTCTTGCACTTCCGTTGGAATATGCAAGGAAAGTCTTTTAATAGATGTGTTGCTCTAATTCGTTTGAATGATCAAATCGCTATTCTGAGGAGCGGGAGAACGAACTGACCATGAATGTATGTAGTGGCAGTGGGAGGATTCAGGACTTGACAGATACGTAGTGAGAATATGAAAGAGTCTGAGTATGGCTTGTCGATGATGTTCACGAGACTAAAAGGCCTTCTGCCGCCAGTAGCTATAATGATCTCGGGAAGTCGGAGTTGTCATGTCGAAATTCGAATTCCAAGCGCCCGTCATGACTGTCCATCTAGGGCGGAAACATATTATTCTTTTGTGACACTTGCGGCTTTTTGGATATTGGATATGTACGAAGATCCGAGATGAGCATATGGGGCGAACAAACCGTCCATTTTGCAAAAGATTGCTACGATCACGAAAGCACGGAGATTTGATTCCTCCTTGAAGATTTGGCCTCTTCGGTTTACTAAAAGGATGACGGAATTCGCAGAAGCTTTGGAAACCGGAGATCTCATATATACTTTATCATTGAAGGTCCTAAGTCTTAAAGTACGTTGGAGCAATCGGCGTTTTTGTGTCTTCGTTAGAAGCCCGGACGGAAGGTTCGAGCGGGATGTCAGCAGGGAAATCTGCTCAAAATCTGTTTCTTTGAAACAGTATTTATCAGATCACTTGGCACTGTGCAAGCGGTGTAGATACCTACGGAGGTGTCCCAAGGAACAACATGTCACAGCGGCTTGGGGCGGGTAGGTATGGTTGTTAGCAACAAGAAACGTTAGCGCCCAAATAGCGCTCGATACTCATCCATGACCACGTGATATGATTACAAAGCATGAGTGAGATTGCGCCATGATGATCTTATCGGATAACGAACCCCACTGTCTGGGAAAAATGAATCAGCCTCCTTTGCAATGTCGAACTACCACCAAGTCACCTCTCCTTCTCATTTCCAGCAGCTTTTGTCTGCAGATCTTAATCGCGTCTCTGTTCTCAATTTCTGGGCAGAATGGGCTGAACCTTGCAAGCAGATGAATGCAGTAACCCTTGAGCTTTCTAAAAAATACCCTTCGGTTCTGTTCCTGCAGGTGCGTACTTGAGAACGCTCTTTCAGCTCACCCATTTTGACATGATGAGTTTAGATAGAAGCTGAAACACAGGCCGATATATCAGAATCGTTTGACATTGAAGCAGTACCCTCATTCATTCTCCTTCGGGTGGGTGTTTACCGCTCGATCCAATGACTTCAAAAATGAGCTGAATTTTGTCAAAGGGGCATACACTTTTGGAACGAATATCAGGAGCCGACGCACTTGCTTTAACCTCTGCTGTTGCTAAACATACTACTACACCATCTGTAACACCGAAGAGCAAAACAAATCTGTCGCCGGCCAAAGCTTCGGATCTCAATGGCGTACCGTATGAGAAGCAGGAGACACCTGAAGAACTTGATGCAAGGATGCGGCGAATCATGAACCAGAGCAAAGTCGTTTTGTTCATGAAAGGTACTCCGGAGGCACCGAGATGTGGCTTTTCACGTCGCATATCGACTTTGCTGAAGGATCAGAATGTGGAGTTCACACACTTCGATATTCTAGAGGATGAAGCAGTTCGACAAGGTGAGTGACCTTCCGTATCATCCTGTTCTTTTTTCTGAGTCAGTTCTACTGTCAGGCCTGAAGAAATTGAACGACTGGCCCACTTTCCCGCAGCTCATCATCAAGGGCGAGTTTGTTGGTGGACTGGATATCGTCCAAGAGATGGTCGACAACGGAGAGTTTGCAGAAGCAATTGCCTGATCAATGAACACAATTTCTTGTGAATGTATCATCAGTAATTCTTCAGTTTTCTTAGTCGGATAGCTATATGGCTTATTGTGTTTGGAGCTGCAATTTCAAATTGGTTTGTACATGCCTGCAATATAACAGGGTCCCCATGACATCATCTTTGTCCCTCGAGAGCCCAGGTATTTGAATATTTCAAAAGCTTCAGCTCGCATCCAGGTACATATTTCTATTCTATACAAATTACAGAGGTCGCCCTCAATGTTCCTTCAAACTTTTCTAAAGTGACGACATGCGGCCTATCCAAGCATGCGTGTCAATTTGCGAATCTCATCGATAACTTTTGAAGAGAGATGCGAAGCTCACGGACGCGTCAAAGAGACTCCTGAACCTTACTTAGTATGAGTACTTGGACCCAGGCCGGTAATAGACTCCTCCTCCCCCTATATCATTGTCCAACTCACTCAGCAGCTTCCGCCGAGTCCTCAGTGTCATGCTTGGCACCCTCCACGAGTGAATGTCATGTATTTACTTACGTTTTCAGCGTGTTCCTCGATCTCCCAACCCTCTCCTTACTGACGTCCTCTCAAACCCCTGCCAAATATCGGGTTCGCAGTGGATTCTGTCTTGAGTTCTGATATCGGCTAGGTCCGGTTCCCCGACTCGTGTTGGGCATGAGTCTGCGAGTATTACAGAATTTTACCCCTCGTTGTAGAGAGTGACACCGGCCCAATCCAGAGTTCCCGGCATATCTTATTGCATCTTATTACACTGCGTCATAGATCAAGCTTGTTCATAAGTGGTGTAGCTTTCTGCGTTCTGATAGGTTCAGACCAACTTGCTATCTCACCCTATTACTGGCGGAACAATGGAGGTACCTCAAAGGTATCTTCCAGAGGACGTAAACGCATTGAGCCTCTGGAATCGGTGCTAAATTCACGAGATATGTGTCTTCCAGATGAATTATCTGTAGTGCACGACCCGTGCCTTGACATATATAGAAGCTATGGGTTGAACTCGTGTCGATCGTCTCCGACCCATTCAGACTACGTCCGCGACTCCGATGTGTTCTCCGGGCTGCTTAGCCGAATCAATCATGGAGTCCGCCAGCCATACGATTACCCTCGCTAATCCATGCCAGCTCACCGCTTTAATTCATTTGCAAATGTGAATGTCTCATATTCATGTACGCAGGCGGAACCGATGGAAGGATATATTCGGCCATTTGAAGGAACAGAGGAAAAAGGGCCCTAATTTTCTCAGAAACGGACAAGCTACATATAAGCTCGTTTGTCGAAGAGTCGTGTGATCATTTGTACACTCACACGCCAGCTCCAAAGCGAAACGCACGTGTAGAAGAGAAAGCGTGTATGTGGTCACGGAAATTCGAAAAGACCATCTGTATAAATACGTCCGGGGTTGGACAACACACGCGCGCGCAGCTTAAACGCTCAACACAGACCAAGCTTGGTCGTTTTCGTCATTGTGCCCGCACCCTCTTAGGGTCCAGTGCAGGCTTCAGCAGCTATACCGCCTATGCCCCTGCAATCGACGATCGCCACAAGGAGAGTTCTCCTACTACTTGAAGTCCAAGCTGCACTCCTGGCTGATCCACCGAAAGGCGTTCCCTCAGCGGCGGTGTTGCGTAAGAACATCGGTCGGGTGCTGACGTATGCGCGGAGTGCTAAACCACCGCCATTGATTATACATGTGCGGAATTGTGGTGATGTAGGAGATTCGGACGAGCCTAATACGCCTGGGTGGCAGCTTACCTTTCCTCCGCTCCCTCATGAGCCGGTAATTGATAAGCGGAAGAATAATGCGTTCGCTGGCACGAAGCTTGGAGAGTATATTGTTCCGGACGCGGAAGTTGTGGTGGTGGGGGTGGCGTCGGATTATTCGGTGAGAGCAAGTGAGTAATTCATGAGCTTTCAGACAATTATGTATGGTGTTTTCTGACGAAATTGTCTGTAGCATGCAGCGCTGCACTTGGTCGAGGTAACGAAGTAATTCTGATTCGAGAGGCACATGGAACGTACGACAGAGTGGAAGTGTTGTACGGTGGCGGCATAACACCATCGCATATAATCGAAGCAGAGATAGAGGAGGAATTGGAGGAGGCTGGGGTACATGTTTTAGATATGAGGGACGTACCGGAAATTTTCACGGATAGATGATTTTGATGATTGAGAGGTGCAGATAGAAGCCAGTTTTTCCATCTTGTCCACGTCTTTCAGGTCGTATGCTGTCGCGTATGTCCTGGCTCTGAATCTTCCGAGGTTCACTAACAGTTTCGCCGCAGTTCCTGTCGTGTTCGTGCTTTTGCTTTCCTGGCTGGCTATGACAAATATAAGTATTTCAACCCGTATTATTTCCTTCTGGCCTCCGCTGGTTTCCTCAAGAAATCGTGCTGCGAGCATTTAATGAATTTCCTGCTAGGTATTCAGGTAGTTTATACGCAGTGTATCTAGTACTGTACTTACCTTGATTGATATGTAATTCTCTTGATTGTGTGCATGATACACTACATTTCCAGCGAATACATATAATTTTTCACGTCGAGGAAAAGAGTCAAGGCAGAGCTGAGCAGGAGCTGGATCTTGCAGTAGCCCACAGCTGCCCACTGCGCCAGACTGAGACCGGGAGTAATTTGATCACGTGGAACCAAATTGACACGTCGTCCTGAGCTCGGTAAACACTTCAGGTGGCAAGCCAACGAAACAAAATCTTTTCTTCCAACTACTTCAAGCAGGCTGGCACGCCTGGCTTTGCTCTGCAACCATGGCCACTATGTCTGAAGAGGAAACATCAATTATCGAGAAACTTGACTCTGTCGTTCCTGCACCTCTTGCTCAGTTCGATGCGTTTCCAAAGATACCTTCGACATACAAATCCCGTTCTGAATCTAGAGGATTCATGACTCTTTTTGTGGCGTTTTTGGCATTTTTATTAATGCTGAACGACATTGGCGAGTTCATCTGGGGATGGCCGGATTATGAGTTCAGTGTTGACGCGGATCAGTCGAGCTTCATGAATATCAATGTGGATATGGTGGTTAACATGCCCTGTAGATGTAAGCTTTCCTCGTATAGCCTACATTTTGCAATTTTAACCTTCTATTTCAACTCAGATCTCAGTGTAGACCTGAGAGATGCTATAGGTGATCGGCTGTTCTTAAGTGGAAGCGGTTTACGACGTGACGGTGTATGTTTAAAGTTTTTATGTCTACTGTCATTTAACTAAAATCCCTCCAGACACGCTTTGATATTGGTCAAGCTACGAAGCTTAAGTACGTGTTTTCATGCTCTTCTAATACCTCTACTCATTACTTGCCAGGCAGCATTCGGAAGCACTTTCTGCAAGTCAAGCTGTTGCCCAATCGCGCAAGTCTCGCGGCTTCTTTGACACAATCTTCCGAAGAAGCGCACCCGCTATGAAACCTACGTATGACTATCAGCCGCATGGTAGCGCCTGCAGGATTTGGGGTACTCTCGAAGTCAAAAAAGTTACCGCAAATTTACATGTAACTACTCTTGGACATGGGTATGCTAGTCATGAACATGTGGACCACAAATGTGAGTTTTCTGGTTTTCGCAGCGAGTTTTCTTCTCTAACGAGCAAATTCATACAGTAATGAATCTCTCCCATGTCATTACTGAGTTTTCGTTCGGGCCTTTCTTCCCAGAAATTACACAACCCTTGGATCTCTCTTTCGAGGCGACCCAGGATCGTGAGTGCTCTTTTTAAAAAAAGGTTGTAGTTCAATCATTTTTACGCGCTCGCGATAGCGTTCGTTGCCTATCAATACTTCCTTCACGTCGTCCCCACCACGTACATTGCACCACGCAGTGCACCGCTTCACACCAACCAGTATAGCGTGACTCATTACACCAGAGTATTGGAACACAATCGTGGAACTCCGGGAATCTTCTTCAAATTCGACCTTGACCCCATGAGTCTGACAATTCATCAGAGAACGACCTCCTTCATCCAGCTGGTCATTAGGTGAGAACGCCTGCCCCGTGCCTTGTGCAAAACACCCAAGCTCAACTACTCTTCTAGATGCGTGGGCGTTATCGGAGGTGTCTTCGTCTGTATGGGTTATGCCATTCGTATCACCACACGCGCCGTCGAAGTAGTCTCCGGAAACGACGACCAAGGCATTGTCACCGCCACCAGCAGCGGTGCTAAAGTCGGTCTCCGTGCCAAATGGGGAGGTAGCGATCTGCGTTCCCGAGGGAAGATGGTGCGTCAAGGCTCAGGTTGGACTCTCGAATCCAATCCAGGCTCGCCTGCCCTCGGCAGCGGCTACGCAAGTTACACCAATTCTCCTATGATGCAGACTTTCTCTGGCTCTGCCGCGCCTTCTCCGTACCTCAGCTCGCCATCGCTTTATCCTCCGTCGAACCCAGGCACGCCGAATCCCGGCGCGACATTCGGACCCGGGACGCCAGGTGGATCGCGTTTTGTACCCCCGCCACCAAGGACGCCAAGGACGCCGAGTGGTTCGATGAGTGGGATTGTGAGTCCTGCGTCAGCTGCTACGATAGCACCGTCGGCACCAGGGACGCAGGCCCACCCCATATTTCCTCCTACACCTAATCCTGCAACAAATGGGAATGGATTCCCTACGAGTCCTCCGAAAAGAATGTCGATGGGTGGTGCGAAGAAAGAGGATTAGGAATAAATTTGCGCTTGGGGGGGTCGAGGTTGAAGGGCAGACACGTATTATATTCTGCGTAACATTTCACATGGAACGGTCCCACTTTTATTCGACATTTGTTGTATTTGAGATAATCAAGCACGTAATATTGATGTAAGGAAATGTTGAAGTACCTCTCACGGCGCCCGTGTCACAATTATTGGCGGATATAAGGGAGTTTCTTTCTGTTTCGTTATGTCAGGAGCTCGGTAAGGTTTGCTTTGGCCTGACGTCATCGGTTTCCAAAGCAACACTGTACTGTAGAAACCAGAAATCTAAGATACGAATATTATTTTGAAAGTTGTAGAAATGGGAATTAGTGTAATGCATAGGGTATTATACAGTGTTACGTCCAACACTAATCGGCGGATTTGTAATAAACAGTGGTCATGAACTTTTCGCGGTACCTCTCAGTAACTGCAACACCGAACGTGCCCTCTTTGATTTTACTGGTACACAAATGCTTCAAAGCAACATGGCTAGGCGGAGCATAGATTCCGCGCGAAGATGCATTACGCGTCATGGTAAGATCGTCAACGAAAGTTGAGACCTCTTCGTTGCGTGCTGCCTCCTTTCCTTTCTTTATGGAAGATCGAGAGGACGATGCCTGTGAGAACTCCCATTCACGGGGAAATCGATCGGAGGCAGTCAAAGCTGGTTTCATGTCCTTCGTTTGAGATGAGATTTGTCTTTTCCTTGATTTCGCTTGGGCTAGTTGATATAATTGGTCCTTCTCTTCCTTACTCGTCCCGTGTGAATCTCGTTTTTCTTCTTCAGCAGTTGGCCATGTTCGAGTCGAATGTCTAGTTGAGCTGTTGCCCTCTGGGAAAGAAGGGCGAGATGATGAAGATGCAGGAATCGCGTCGTTCAGAAGAGAAGAGGACGTGGAGGCATCGCCTTCACTTGGAGACCACCTCTTCAGATTACCCGCTCCTTCCAGCATTGAGTCTGAGATATGTGTATCTGAATTTACGAGTCCAACTGACCAGGACTTCAAGTTTGACTTATTCAGTTGACGCGGAAGCTGAGGTGCTGGAGGAACAGATGGTACCGAAATAGGTGTGCGCGGACTGCTGGATTCCTGTCTCGAGCTCGAGCTCTCCTCAACGAACTGCTGCAGATAGCCCTCTTCTAAATCTGCAGCTTCCAAAAGCTCCAGCGGAATCTCAGAAGACCAGATGGCTATTTCTTCATCGTCGTCGAGGCCCGATTCCACTGGGTTCGAAATGCCCAGCTCGGGTGTGAGTTTCTGAGGTAATCCGAGAGGTAAAGTCGTCCTAACGGTGGGCGGTGAGTGTTCTGACTTAGAGTGACTGTCGGATAGAAGGCTCTGAAAGAACTTCTCAAGAGCATCATGCTCGGACACCGGATGGGAAACGCTGCTGTAAGCAGGTTTCTGCATTTTATTTTGACCATCGGCTTCTTTGCCACTAGCAACGGGAGGGCGCTGCTGTAGCTGCGAGTCCGATGGCAGAGATGCAGCGGAAATTGCGTTCACGCCTGATAAATGAGTGTTGCTTGGAGGTTTGGCTGGCAAGCCAAATTCTTGGGTAAGAGGCATGGTCGTTGTACTGCTATCTTTGTATGTATTTTTTATGCTCCCCGGATCCTGGTGTTGATGCACTGGTGATACATTGGCAGCCCTCCTCCTCTTATCCGCCGCACCATATCGAGGTGGCTTCTCTGAGTCCCTGATTAGAGGGGATAAATCGGAGAAGCGCAATACTCGTGTCACTGGGATATCTTTTTCATCCTGCTCGAAAAAGTCCGAAAGCTTTTCTTGGAATCTGCTGGAGCTCGTGTACACCTCCGTTTGAAGTGATTTAGATGAAAACTGGCGTGATTTGGTTCTATTCTTGTACCCAAACATACCCAGAAGACGACGTGTAGATTTCGTGGACTACAGAGGAATCAGTAACCAGTGTGGATTGAGATTTGAAAGGTACGGATCAGACCGCTCGGTTGAGGAAATCGACTCACCAAGATGGTTGGAGAAGTATTTTCGTCACGTCCAGAGTCTTCTGACGCCGGCTCCTCCGGCTCTAAGTAGCCAGGGTATTCGGGAGGTAAATCAAACAAGACAGAAGGTGGAGAGATATAAAAACTCGGGACTTCGGCATGCACCTCAACATAGTCACAGCTGGTAGTATTGTCAATGCTTGCCAAATGAGCTCGGCCTAAAGTGTATTAGATGCAGTCAGATTTCCAAAAAGTTCTGACAGAATGCTTTTACTTGCCATTTTCTGAAACCACTTTGAACTTGTGCAGTAGTCTAGCAAGTAAGGTATCTCGGTCAGGTAAATCCTGATCGCCCTGTAATGATATTTGTCAGACTAGTCACTTCAAGACTAAGGTAGAACCGCTGTCCCCGTACGCACTTCATTGAGGAGTGACATCCATTCTTCATCATGCGTCAACGCAACTTCGAGGTTATCGCTCTACATTTGTATCCAATCATCCCCCAAGGTAGCAAAATTTCAGATATCCGAGTCATAAGTAATATGCGAAGAACGCAATGCTATGCTGCTTACTGTCTTCAACAGAAAATCGTTGATATGATCAGAAGGGTGCGTCGTCTTTGATCCAGGAATCAGCCAAAAGAAAATGTAGCTGTCTCTACGGACTCGCCTTGTGCGTCTCAAGCTCCGGGACATGAGAAATATACACCGAATTATCTTGCTGGGAGTCCGAGTGGGATCCAGATCTACCCGAGGAACTCCCCCTGCGCTCGTCCGTTCCGGAAGCACTCGAGAAACCGCCACCCAGTCCAAATGGAACATTTCCGCCCATCCTCGAGTACCTCAGATCTTCCGGCTTCAGATCCTCAATATCTTTGGTATTCACTGCCACGCGGGCGAAAGGGTTCGTAGACTTTTCTCCGAGTGAAATCTTATACCCTCGGATGAAAAGACATTGGTTCTTCACGACCGAGTCATTGATGTTATTCCTGTCTGCATCGGCACTAGGCACCGTAGCGAACGACTCTGGACCGGAACGAGTGGCAGTGTCTATCACGCTGTCCTGTATCCAGTAGTATTTTTCAGACCACTTCAGATTCCCTGGTAGTCGAGGCTGGGTGTCAGACTCGGGAGCACTACTCATGAGTGAGCTAAATAGCGGTGCCCACCACCAACCCCGGTTTGAAGTGGAACTCGGATTCGGAATGTTTGTGGCTCCACCGCCTCTCACGGTAGCAGGATGTTGCTGAAAGCGCATAATCATCTCTTCTCTGTCAGGATTCGAGAATGCCGCTACACCCCAGCAACTTGATTTATCGTATCCTGTAACAAGATACAGAGCTCCGTTTGGAACCTGGCGGCCGAGGGTACCATTTATATGGCTATACCAGCTAATAGCATTCTGTTGGGCGTAAGATAGAAAGTCTCGGTAGTTAATTAAATCTCTGGATAAACCCCCTTCTGGGATAATGAGTATAGCACCTCGAGGTGCAGAGGTTGTGATTTTGTAGCCTGAGCCAAGGCCGGTATCCGAATATCTACTGGTTTGTTAGTCGCTGAACATCCGAAGAGAGAATAAGCAACGAACGCTCACTCTGATGAATTATTTGAATCAAGTCGGAGACATCTAATTTTAGGATTACTGATCAAATCTCCAGGTTTATGTTTATCCTCAACCGTTCTGCAGCGCAATGGTAAGTTCGTAAAACTCGCCGAGATAGTTGTCATCGACTGAGTCCGAGTCAAATCATCCGAGAACGAAATTGGTATAAAACCGGGCGGAGTCCTTCCTTGATTGATGGGATGGTGAGCAGGTCGGGTGATATTGAAAACATATTCGAACGATCCATCGTTTGCTACAAATCATACATCACCAATCTGCACACCAGAGGCATTGTATTCTGGCGGAACGTGAGTGCCTTGAGGATCCGGTCTCCAGACTGGAAGTCCATGCTTTTTAACAAGGAGACTGTGTACATATATTTCGTGATTAGCCTGAGTCTCATCGTCGTGGGGAATTGGAGTGAAGGATTCAGAGGAACTGGAGTCGCTGGACCAGCCAGTGGCACTTGTGCCATTGGTGCTGCTATCTCCGGATGGATGTGACGGGTTCGTATTGATAACAAATGAGGGACCACTTATGTGAAATCCAGCCGCGTTTTGAAAAAGGTGCGAAGATGCCATGGCGGTCCTGCGCTTAGAGCTCAGAGTCAAGGATGGGATCCCGAGAAAGTTGTTTAAAAGAGACTGGCGCGCACAAAGCGCGCATCATGTCGTGGCGGTTACGGCTGTGCGGTGTCACTGTGAAGGTTCTCACGGGATGTAGTGACTATATAATAAGGTGACAAGGGTTATGTATAGTCTGCCGATCTAACTGGACAGATTTCGTCTGCGCGTACCCATCACGACTATATAGCAGCATTAATTTCGTACAAGCTACATGATATCTTAGCCTGAAAGCATTCGATCCCCCAACAAACAAAATCCTGCTCGTGACCGACTGTTCGAGTACTATTGTGCTGCTTGTGGCGACAGGCTGAAAACCAGGCCAATGTGTAGCCAGGGTCGTTATAGTCAACAATGCGCGGATTCCTCTCGTTTCTCCTGCTCTTCCCTTCCTCCCTCCCCTTCCTCGCCAGTTATTTTCCAGCCGGAGTATTTTTTTTCCTGCTGGGGTTCAGGCGTGGAAGGTGGCTTGCGGCTGAAGAGACACCACAGGTACACGTCCAGGTCCAGCACAGATAGATTACGCGAATAGGACAAGGGTCCTTGGGGGGAGGTTTTTGGGACTGTATAGACTCGAATGGAGAGGAGAGTCGCATTGTTGAAAGTTCCTGCCAGGCCAAGGCTAATTGAATACGTGAAGGTCGTGGTTTGCCGGTGTACGACAAAGAACTGTAGAAACTCTTTTTCGAGTCTCAAGCGACCAAAAGTTTCAGCTCGAGATGCCTGGTGCCTAAGCAAGCGATCATTCCCCTTTCTCTTTTCCCTAGGACTAGACATGTGGGGCGAACTATGTCCAAGCGACGTACAGTCTTCAGCGACACATACGCCGGATAGCCGAAACATGTACGAATGGTAAACGCTGTACCAGGGCGGACTAGAGGAAGATTGGTAGACTAGTAGCAAGGAGAGAGTTGCCATTAGTATAACAGGTAGGCTGGATGTGCAATAATCAGCACTCACTATAGTGCATGAAAAAAGCTGCAGAAGTCTTCTTAGCCTCCAGCATAGACTCCAGGCTCGGGATGACAACTGTTTACTCCTCCTTCTCCCTCTTACCAGGACCAAAAGAGTGCGACACGCTATGCCCAAGCCGATGTGCAGGCCTTAACGACACGTATACCAGATAACAGAAACACGTAAGAATGGTGAATACCGTGCCAGACTGGACGAGGCGAAGATCAGAGGGGGTCCCCACGGGAAAGAGTAGGGTTTCAACGCGTGAACCAAGAAATATTGTAGGGTGATAGTAGTAAGATTTATCAGAAAAGTCGGGCCCTGGCGGGGAATGCGGGTCGAGTGACCAGTGAGATACTAGACGTGTCATGGCATTAGTATAGGTAAGAAAAATGGGAAATTGGAAGGACTCATACCCGATTTATCACAAGCAATGAAAATATCCGGCCAAGGAACGTCTACTGTACGATACCCTTCTTCACTAAGTTCGCCGTACCGAAGGTGCAGCGGAAGCGCAATCTCCTTCGCGTACTCTGTCTCCTTCTCCATATTAGAAGTGTCAACGTCGAGCATCACATAGCTTCCTCCTTCATGTCCCAGCGCAGCCACAGGCAGCTCCAAGTTCTTCACCCCATAATGCTCATACTTGTAAGCGTGGCGATAATTCGCCAGCTCGAATCTATCCACGAAAGCCTCGACTGGTAATCTGTAGTGAAGATGAAAATCGCATCTATGTTCTTCCAATAAAAATGTCCAGTTTGTCGAAAAAATATTGGTGAGAAACGTAGGATGAAATCTGTTTGGCTTGATCCTGGATGTGGTTGAAAGCAAGGCCATTAGGTGTGGCTGTGTAAAATAAATACCTTGATGTCGAAACACATACTCTCGCATGCTCTACAAGTACCTGCTATCAAGAAACTTGCTGGAAAGCGTGTAGTTCTCGCTTCTAATAGTCCAAGGAGAAAGGAAATACTTCAAACATATGTGAGTTTCTCTACAATGATTGATGCGTTAGCGTTTCCAGAGACTTGAGCACTAGGGCCTTGCACCAGACATCGTTCCTTCGACATTCGAGGAAGATCTACCTATTGGAGGATTCGAAGATATTCACGAGTATCCTGTATCTACTACTACGCATAAAGCAGTAGAGGTCTACGAGAGATTGGTCGAGCAAAATCCAGACGATGCTCCTGATTTAGTTATTGCAGGTACAGTCTTTGTGCATCGTCTTAATCTAAAGCTCTGAAGTTGTCTATTCTTCTGTGCTATTGTGCCCTTACTCTGGAACATCTAGCGGATACAGTAGTCCTGACCCACATCCAACCCTCCACCTCCGAGGTATCTTACTCCGTCTTACCAGCTACACCGCAGGAACTCCTTGAAAAGCCTTCCGACAAAGAAGATAATCTACGCATGCTACTTGATTTGAACGGAGGAGTGTGCGAGGTCGTCACAGGTGTTACCGTCGGTAAGTCCTTACTCGATCGCCCGCGCACATATTGATCAATTGTCGAGATAGTATACCCTGTCCTTACTTCACCAGGATACGCGCTGAAGTAGGTCCCTTACATTATTTCCTACCCACACATCTCCCGTTTTCTTTCGTCTCGCTCCCTTGGCTCCTCTCATCATGCTCCCCGCAGATCAATAGATGAACGCACGCTAGTGTATTTTGCTGATAATCCTCAACATCTTGTCAAAGCATACGTCGACAGTGGTGAAGGCATCGATAGGGCAGGCGGGTTTGCTATCCAGGCAAGTCGAAATATCCAGTTCACGCCTCCTTTAAGGTTCATAGTACTTTCATTCTGACTTTTCACATACAGGGCCTCGGCGGTATGCTCATCCGAAAAATTGAAGGGGATTACAATAATGTCGTTGGTTTCCCCGCCGCATCGTTTTTCAAGCTTTTGGATATGCTTGTCGAGGAAGAGCCGGATTTCTTAGAGGTGTAGATATAGATGTAATTGCATTTTATAGGTGAGATTCTCTTCAGAAAGGATTCAAGAGCAGTTTTCACGGTGACAAGTGGGCAGGGAGATGTGTACTTGGATCCATCATTGAAATACACTAATCGGTGAAAGAGCGCTTGTCGTTGTCAATGCAAGATTCGGTCCTTGCCGCTCGTGATAATACGGCGCAGCTATGCTGGGCTAAGTATAATTGACTCAAACTTCAGTGATAGCGAGAAACTCTCGTAAGTTCCCGCTGCCGTGCTCAAGTGATACCTTATCACTTGACACTGCTAATAGCTATGAATTCAACAGTATAGACGGCGTTAAAGAGTGCCACCGGTATGGTATCTTCTGAGAATTTCCGTGTCAGAAAGAACGTCATATGAGTTCCTCTGGGCTTATAAGACTGAGCCTGGTCAGCTTTGTCTCTGTATCTGCCTTCTTTTCCATTTATCTTTATACGAGCTTAAAAATGACATTATTCGCGACTTCGCTCTATTGCCTTTGCTTCGTCTTTGTATTTTTGACTAGCCGCACTCTGCGCCACAGCTCATGGCTGAAGTCCAAACTTCCTCCTGGTCCTCGTGGTCTTCCTCTTCTCGGGAACATTTTCCAGCTCAAACGCGATACATGGCATATCTTTGATGAATGGAAAACCACCTATGGTAAGTCCTCACATCATATAGCTGAGCTTTAGCAGAAAAAGAAGTTTCATTGTCTGACCTGCGGAATCCTATCACAACTATCACAGGTTCAATCGTATACATCCATCTCGGCGGCCAACCGATCACAATTCTCAACACAAAGGAAGCTGCAACAGAGCTCCTACATCGTCGAGCTGCCAATTATTCCGACAGACCAAGAAACATTGTAGCCGGAGAGTATCTTAGTCATGGGAAAACACTGACTTTGACGAGATACGGTAACTTGTCTGTGTTTTTTTCACTCTTTCATATGAGTGATGAGAATACTCATCTGAAATTGATTTATCACAGATGGCGTAGGCTGCGGCGTGCGGGTCATACAACCTTAAAAACAGACAAAAGCAATATGTACCGTTCAATACAGGCCGACGAAGCCATACTTCTCGCCTATGACATGCTCAGTACTTCCGATAAATGGAATGACATTATTGCTCGGTGAGCAACAAATTAGGATTGTATTCGTTTCTTGATATTGACCCGCTTAATCAGTTTCATGGCTTCATCTGTAGCCCGTACAATTTATGACAGGCCTCGTATCAAGTCAGGAATGGATCCGGTTGTAAAGGAGTTGTTTACTATAGCAGAAAAGTTCTCAGAAGCTCTGTATCCAGGAGCACATCTCGTTGAGATACTACCGATCTTAGAGTATCTCCCACGTGCACTAGCTGGCTGGAAGCGGGAAGCTGAGGAGACCTATCAGTCCTGGACAGGTACCTTCGTGCGCTATTTTACGGAGGTGAAGGATAAGATGGTATATTTCACGTACTTGTCCTAGCACTTGATTGGTTTGCTAATGGTGTTTTAGGTCAAAGGAGAACAAAAACCATGTGTGTGCTCAAGCATGATTGAGCAGGAGTCAAAGACCTTGAGTGAAGGTGAAGCGGCTTGGCTGTCTGGGTCGATTTAGTAAACTACTTGAATTATTTTATCACCTGTGTTGTGTCTAATCATTGTCTCTTACAGTCTTGCAGCTTACGAAACGGTAATTTATTACTGCACTCTATTTATAATAAATGCATACTTACCTGTTGATTACTGAATAGACAACTTCAACCCTTCTATGGTTTGTATATTGCATGGTTCTATTTCCTGAAGTGCAAGAAAAGGCACAAAGTGAACTGGACAAGATTGTTGGAAGGGCTAGACCTCCGAGTTTCACTGATATGGAACACCTTCCATATATCTGTGCGATGGTGAAAGAGGTACGATTATTTACTATTTGCACCACGCCTTCAGTTACCCCGATGTTATTTAATGCAGGTGCTTCGATGGAGACCTGTTGCACCGTTCGGCCTCCCCCGTGCCTCACTAGAGGTAGGTGCTTGCTCAGTTTTGTCTCCGCGGTCTCAGAGAAAACTCTCGATCATAGGACGACTGGTATGAGGGCTACTACATACCTAAGGGATCTATCATGATTGCCAATATCTGGTAAGATACATCCTCGAGTTGAAAACTCATAATAGGATTCTAAACAGCACGGTTAAATGCAGGTCAATGAATCATGACATAGATATCTATGGTCCAGACGCACATCAGTTCAGACCCGAAAGACATCTAGAAGCGAAAGGCTCTAACAAATTCAACGTTACGACTCAGAATACCTTGGACTCCGAGGGCCACGTCTCCTTCGGTTTTGGTCGAAGGTCCGTTATTTACTTGACTACAATCCACTTCCTGTAGCAAGGACCACGCATCTGATACGAGTGTTGAGCAGAGTTTGTGTCGGACGTCACGTCGCTAACAACTCATTATTCATTGCTTTTGCTATGCTCCTGTGGGCGACTTCTATCAAACCGGTGGTAGATGAAAATGGTAACATACAGAAGCCAGTCGAGAGCGGTGAAGATAGCACTGGATTGGTGACGTGAGTGTGCTTTCTTTGTCTCCGATAACTAGTCTGAAATAGTTGTGATAGGAAACCACCACATTTCGAATGCGAATTTCACCCGAGGTTTGCGGACGCAGGAATGGTTATGCAGAATCTAAGGGATGCTATTTTGGAGGAAGGAGGCCAGGACTGAGTACTGAGTACTGAGAGGTTGATCCCGTCGCTGATGGTTTGGACTAACATTCCATATGGACACGAAAATATGTGCATGAGTCGTGCATCATGCTCAAACTTTGTATTTGAGAGCCAATCAACCGCCAGTATCCAGTAGCGGGTCCAACCTCTAGACTTGCACATTCGAAGATCCAATGAGACAGCAGAAGTTCTCGTTTGAAGAAACAAGCATACAGATAAAGCAAGCAAGCGGGAGTTATTAGGCGGAGCGTGATTATGCAGGCGCCAATGAGGGCGAGTTTGAAAGCGCTTTGACCAATCATACCTCTATAGTATCATGAACATGTACGAGGGAAAGGACTAAGACAACGTATGCAGGTTTTATTGTCAGTCCACTCGACAGCGCTACCTCCACGACCTACAAGCTGTAACGAAAATACATGTACGTGAGATGGAGTGTAAAAGCGTAAGCGCACTAATACAAAAAAGCCTCCAAGCTAATTGCGAGTGTTCCCAGCGGCGGTACCATCTCCATGAACACCTATGAACGTAGCAGGAGCGCTTTCCCCCTATCTCTTTCGGAGTCGAATACGCAACGCCTATAATAGCTACACGAGGTTTCCAGTAGGCAGTTTGTTCAAACCGAACGTAGCTCGACGGAACATCGCGGAAAAGAGATTTTGAGTTCCAAAGCTCGTCCGTTCACCCCTTAGCTCCAGCCATAGAACTAGACCCGTTCTCGTTCTCCTGTGCTGGCCCTGAAGCATCACCTGCAAATCCAACTCCTACCCGGCTCTCATTGAAATCCTACTCCTTCCTCCTCGCCGAACCAACATGCTTATCAACCCAATCCTCCACATCCCTAACCGCCTCGGAAGGCATAGTCTTATAGGTCATCAAAAACCCTTGAAGACTAGCCATTGAAAACTTCCTTTCCGGAACCAATTCAGCGAATTGAGCAGCGAGAGCTTTGATTTCCTTGTTGGATAATCTGGCTACACGATGGCAGTGTTCGCTTCCAAAGACGACCGATGACGACTCCGACGACGAAGAAGGAGAAACTTTCTCCGAGTCGGTTTCAGGAGTCGAGGATCCAGATGCAGACGCAGACGCATAGCCGGAATCAATAAACTCCCTCTCCCCGTCATCATTCCCCGAGTCGTGTAGATCATCCGTAGGATTATAAAACCGCCAGAACAACTCTCGTATCTGGTACTTGCTAGCCAGTTTAAACTCGATATGAAGATCCATACGACCGGGTCGACAAAGTGCAGGGTCAAGAGAGGTGTATTTGTTGGTAGTTGCGAAGAGGATACGTCCTTCCTGAGCACCTATACCGTCTAATGCGTTGAGAAGGCCGCTGAGGCTTACTCTGAAGAACATATATACATTAGTCAGTAAATCTCAACCAAGTCAACAACAACTTACCTCCCAGCAACCGGGGCTCGCGGTGTTGATGGTGCAGAGTCCTTTTCCTTTTCCTTTTTACCCTTCATTAACTCCTCTTCAGCTTCCACTTCTTCAGTATCCTCACGCGTGAGCCCATGCATAAACGCCGCATCGATATCCTCCATCAAAGCAACACATTTCTCGGGAAGATCATTGATGAGTGCGTCCAGCGCAGTATCATCAAGTCCAATCCTAGACAACGACACGATATACACGTCCAAATCGAGCTCGCCGGCAATACTATGGATCAGAGAGGTTTTCCCTGTTCCAGGAGCTCCGTACTATATAAGAATAGTTGAGCATGGTGAACGAAAACTTGGAGGTGAGGACTTACAAGAAGATAACCCCGTCTGAAAGGAATTCCTCGTTCACTATACCATTTCCGACTTGATAAAAAGTCTCGTGCGTCACGCAACAACACATCTTTAACGCCCGGATCCAAAACGATAGATTGCATAGATCGCTTTGGCCTGCTGCTGACATGCCTCCAGGAATTGTTACTACAATATAACACCAAATATCAGCAAAAAAACCAAAAGCGTTAGATTCACAAGCAGACATCCCACACACCTATCAGCCGTATAAATCGACAAAGTATTTTCCTGAGCAGCAATAAACTCCCTCCTAGCTTCCTGAAGGAGCTCAACAAGAACCCTCGTATCCCTGGTCAGAATGCATATATGCAAACGACTCTTCTGATAATATTTTCCTTCTTTTTCCTCGCGATTAACGGTGACATAACGACGTTTATACCAAATCGAATAGGATTCTGATGCGGAGGGGATGTATAAAACTTTTCTTGAATGTCTGTGGTCGTGTTTAGATGAAATTTCGGTGTCTTCGTCTTGTAGGATGACAGCGTTGTTGTTGTTAGTCCCGAAGGTAACGGTGCTGACTTCGACGTGACGGACGTGAGCTGGATGATGCGTATACGAGTCAGCTACAAATGTCGAACAAAAGACACAACCGAAATGAACGTACCCCAACCAGGTTGCTTCGCAAGCCAAACCATCATCCATTCTTAATAAAGAAATACATCGCAGACCAGTGAGCACATTTAGCCGTACTTGAAAAACCAGCCAACTCACCATAAGTCGCATCATCATCATCAAATACCGCCGTCAGAAAGAAAGACGAAACGACATAAGAATAAAAACTCGACGCCGTCCTCCTACATGTCTCAAAAAACCCGCCGAAGACGAATATCTTTAACCAGTCGCGCAGCGCTGGCAAGGAGAAGAGGAGAGGGAGAAATGTGAGGAGTCCTGGGCCAACGGGACTCTGAGTCGTAGTGCTATTCCCCGACGACGACGAGGAGTCCAGAGCCACCGAGGAAATGTTTTGAACCCTAAAGATTTCTTGAAGATACGAAGCCATCGTGTAACGCCTGAGATGGCAGGTGGGAGTACGGGGTTCATCATCCCAGTTTACTCCCCTTATATACAGCGAGGCGACAACGAGAAGGGAAACTCTTTTAGCGCTTGACTAGTGATTCTGACTCGAGGCTCTTGCTTCCGATTCTAATTCTGTAAGTCCGACACCCTCGGCGTCTGCTCTAGCGTTCGGAACCGTCCGCACTCCACTGGTAATCTCCAACGATTGCAACGTGTAGACCATACAGACAAAGAACCACATCGAACGAGTCACATCCTAGATGAGGCGAGATCCGTTTGAAAGACAGCGGTGATATGTGATTGGAAAGAACATAAAGGAGCATAAAGAAAGATAATTGGCAAGGCGGCAACGAGGCGATGGAAAGCTGTTGAGGATCTAATTTAATTTTTAAAGTTTAATTCAGGTTGAGTCAGATCCGCGCGAACAGGCGTATTTCACGTGATCCGAGTCAGGACACGCAGGGGGCACGCCTGGACACGCTGCTGTATACTGGTCGTCGATTGGCTCTTAAATACAATGTTTGAGCATGATGCTCGACTTCTATGAGGATAATATCATGGCTATATGACTGTAGCGGAACTCGAACGCGTCTAAACCATCATCGACGAGATCAACTTCAACTACTCAGTCCTGGCCTCCTTCTTCCAAAATAGCATCCCTCGCATTCTGCAGAACCATTCTTGCGTCCGCAAACCTCGGATGAAACTCGCATTCGAAATGTGGTGGTTTCCTACCACACCTGTTCAAGACCGCTTATCGAGGCAAAGAAACCACACTCACGTCACCAATCCAGCACTATCTTCACCGCTCTCGACTGGCTTCTGTATGTTACCATCTTCATCTACCGCCGGTTTGATAGTAGTCGCCCACAAGAGCATAGCGAAAGCAATGAATAGTGAGTTGTTAGCGACGTGACGTCCGACACAAACTCTGCTCAACGCTCATATTAGATGTGTGGTCCTTGTTATAGGAAGTAAATTGTATTGCAGTCAAGTAAATAACGGACCTTCGACCAAAACCGAAAGAGACATGGCCCTCGGAGTCCAAGCTGTTCTGGGTCTTAACGTTGAATTTGTTAGAACCTTCCGCTTCTAAATATCTTTCGGGTCTGAATTGATGTGCGTCTGGACCGTAAACATCTATGCTACGATTCATTGACCTGAATTTAATCGTGTTGTTTTAGAATCCTATTACAAGTTTTCAACAAGAGGATGTGTCTTACCAGATATTGGCAATCACGATAGATCCCTTAGGTATGTAGTAGCCCTCATACCAGTCGTCCTATGATGGAGAGCTTCCTCTGAGACCGCAGAGATAAAACTGAACAAGTACTTACCTCTAGTGAGGCATGGGGGAGACCAAATGGTGCAACAGGTCTCCATCGAAGTACCTGCATTAAATGTAATTGTGGTAACTGAAAGCGTGGTGTAAATAGTAAGTAATCGTACCTCTTTCACCATCGCACAGATATATGGAAGGTGTTCCATATCAGTGAAACTCGGAGGTCTAGCCCTTCCAACAATCTTGTCCAGTTCACTTTGTGCCTTTTCTTGCACTTCAGGAAATAGAACCATGCAATATACAAACCATAGAAGGGTTGAAGTTGTCTATTCAGTAATCAACAAGTAAGTATGCATTTATCATGATTAGAGTGCAGGAATAAGTTACCGTTTCATAAGCTGCAAGACTGTAAGAGACAATGATTAGACACGACACAGGTGATAAAATAATTCAAGTAGTTTACTAAATCGACCCAGAGAGCCAAGCTGCTTCACCTTCACTCAAGGTCTTTGACTCCCGCTCGATCATGTTCGAGCACACACATGGTTTTTGTTCTCCTTTGACCTAAAGCACCATTAACAAACCAGTCAAGTACTAAGACAAGTACGTGAAATATACCATCTTATCCTTCACCTCCGTAAAATAGCGCACGAAATCACTTGTCCAGGATTGATAGGTCTCCTCAGCTTCCCGCTTCCAGGCGGCTAGTGCACGTGGGAGATACTCTAAGATCGGTAGTATCTCAACGAGATGTGCTCCTGGATACAGAGCTTCTGTGAATTTTTCTGCCATGATAAACATCTCTTTTGTAACCGGATCCATTCCTGACTTGATACGAGGCCTGTCATAGATTGTACGGGCTACAGATGAAGCCATGAAACTGGTTGAGCGGGTCAATATCAAGAAACGAATACAATCCTAATTTGCTGCTCACCGAGCAATAATGTCATTCCATTTATCGGAAGTATTGAGCATGTCATAGGCGAGAAATATAGCTTCGTCAGCCTGTATTGAACGATACATATTGCTTTTGTCTGTTTTTAAGACCGTATGACCCGCACGCCGCAGCCTACGCCATCTGCAATAGACCGATTTCAGATGATTATTCTCACCACTGAAATGAAAGAGTGAAAAAAGGACGGACAAGTCGCCATATCTCGTCAAAGTCAGTGTTTTCCCATGACTAAGATACTCTCCGGCTACAATGTTTCTTGGTCTGTCGGAATAATTAGCAGCTCGACGATGCAGGAGCTCTGTTGCAGCTTCCTTTGTGTTGAGAACTACAACTGGTTGGCCACCGAGGTTGATGTATACGATTGAACCTGTGATAGGATTCCCCGGGTCAGACAGTGAAACTTCTTTTCCCACTACAGTAAGCTCGAGGATATGATGTGAGGGCTTACCATAGGTGGTTTTCCATTCATCAAAGATATGCCATGCATCTCGTTTAAGCTGGAAAATGTTCCCAAGAAGAGGAAGACCGGGAGGACCAGGAGGCAGTTTGGACTTCAACCATGATCTGTGGCGCAGAGTGCGGCCAGCCAAAAATACAAGCATAAAGCAAAGGAAGTAGAACGGAGCCGTGGATAATGCCATTTTTAAGCTCGTGTAAAGATAGATGGAAAGAAAGAAGGAGGATACAGAAATAGCTCACCAGGCTCAGTCTTATAAGCGCAGAAAAACCAATATGACGTTCCTTCTGACGCTCCAGGTAATTCTCCGAAGGTATCGGTGGCACTCTCCAATGCTGTCTATACTGTCGAATTCATAACTATTAGGGGTATCAAGTGATAAGGTAGACCTGAAGCACGTCCCTCCTGCTTATGAGGTAAACCTCGATAGAGGGACGTGTAAAACGGAGTTTAAATTTGGCTGAATGAGCTTCGGTGATCTCGGCGACGGATATGGAAGGTGCAGTACCTTCCTTATTTAGTCTACGGTGATGGGAAAGTTCAAATTTCAAGTCACGTGTGTTTCTTGAACGCGACGCGTCGTGCATCACATAGTATGCGTTCCGTACCTATACTCATTATCCCGTACTTTGTCAAGAGATCTGACCTCTGTGAAGACTTACTAAGATATTCAGACAAGTACTAGAGGATCAGTGACTCACCTGTGTAATTTCTAGCCGCAGAGGAGATATAGTGATAGTAACTTGAATCGGATCAGTGTCATTATGTGCGTCTTCCCGAAGCCAGTGGGCGCATTTACTGAAAATATAGCAGCTCGAAATTTTAAAGTTTTTTTTTGGTATTTCTGATCCTTTCATCGCATGGTACACCAAGAGACACAGTCGAAAGGCTAACATGCGTTGATCCACTCAGGCCGGCAAGTTCAGAAAAACCAGGTACTGTGTAGGGAGTCCTCCTGGTGGCAAAAGGCTAGCTTTCCTCGCCAGCGTCTCGTATGGGTCGTTTCTGACAGATTCAAGAGCAATAGAAGCAGTAAGAGGGTATATATTAGAATGCGACATCAGCTATTGTCGACGTTGAAGAGGTAGAACGCGCGGCACGTCTCGCGGAAGCAAAATTTCCCATCACCGTAGACTAAATAAGGTATTTGCACCTTCCATATCCGTCGCCGAGATCACCGAAGCTCATTCAGCCAAATTAAAACTCCGTTTTACCAAGCCCTCTATCTATTAAGGTATCACTTGAGCACGGCAGCCTGAAGTGGGAACTTGCGCCGGGAGCTTCTTGCCATCACTGAACTTTGAGTCAATTACTTAGCTGCGCAGTATGACCACGAACGGCAAGGACTTAATCTTGCATTGACAACGGGAACACGTCTGAGTAGACAATCTAGCCTTGTGCTGCCTTGAACCACTTCTGTCTGGGCTTTCTGATCACATCGCGACGGACTTTGACTGCGAGGGAAAGCTCTCTAGTGTTCCTTTGGGTTGAATTTAGCGTAGTTCTACCAGATATCTGAAGCCAGTCAAGTTTCTTTGAATTTTCCTCGTGTCGATGAATCGACTGAGTCGAATGGAGTACAATGAGCGCTTGAAGATTCAGAAGAAAGAGGCGCTTGGGGCGCTGGAGCCGAGGCGCTCAAAATTCCCACGCACAGACCATAGCCACTACAGCGGAGTTGACGCCTGGTTGACGCCCCATGTCCTGGTATCTCTCTCCTGGCAGTGACAACTATCATTGGCCCAGCCATGCAGGCCAGATGCAAGCCGCGGCTAATGGGAGCGGAAGCAGTCGGATCTAACCGCACAGTGTTGCTAATATATTCCGGCACTTTCTGGCAGTTCTGTGAACGTTTTATCCTTATCGCGCATTCACTTCTTTTCTCACCGACAGAAGTGTTGTAGTGAGCACCAACATCGATGGAGAAGAGCCAAGTTCTCCCTCTCGCATTGGGTTCATCCCAGACCTCACCGCCGCCGCCGCGGAGCAAGAAAGCGCGCTTCTTCTCCTTTCCGAAGCTAGTTCTCTTTGCTGGACTGGCTTGGGGCTTGATAAGTTCTGCCAGGCGCTTTGAAGGCGTGACAGACTACACCGGCCTTCTCAGCGATTACAGCGAAGTGTTACCCGAGTCACTATCCTTGTTGTTCTCGAAGGAGGATCAGCTATGTCCTCAATACGACGTGTTAGTCCCGCAGAATCCCCTTTGGAGCACGATGGGAGACATGATTGAGACGGAGGAGTTTAAGATGCGAGCGGTAGATTGGTTGGGTGGTGCTGTTCGAGTTCCGTATGTACCTTTCAACTCAGTTGTTGTATTTTCAATCCGAAAGCATACTTATGTTCCGCGTTTTGCTGGCCACAGTTCGGAATCATACGATGGCATGGATCCTCCCGGTATTGATCCTCGATGGGAGACGTTCGCGTTAATGCACGAGTATCTGGAAAAAGCTTTCCCTTTAGTGTGAGCAAATTTCACTCATCCTCATGCTCCGACCTGACGTATCCACTTCGGTTCTGAACCTTTCTAAACATAGTCATTCCACACTTTCTTTAAAGAAAGTCAACATCTACGGTCTCATATATGAATGGACCGGAACAGACCCTTCTCGTAAACCCGCTCTTCTAGCTGCGCATCAAGGTTCAGTGAATCTTCTCGCCTCCTTAAGCACCTCGGTTGAATTTTGTCCTAGATGTAGTGCCCGTTGACCCTAAAACCGTCGACGAATGGACTCATCCTCCATACTCCGGGTATTTCGATGGCGAGTAGTCAAGCATGTCTCGGAATATGTACCTGTTATTGACTTGAGCAAACATTTCTACCTCTCTGCAGGATCTCGGATCTGGGGCCGAGGCAGCAATGACGATAAATCTGGCTTGATTGGTATCTTGTACGTACCCCTTCGCCATCCACCTGTTCTGAGATTAACGTCAGTAACAAATGGAACAGATCCACCATTGAAGTACTGCTAGAAAAAGGCTTCAAACCCTCTCGTACATTTGTCCTTGCCTTTGGATTTGACGAGGAGTGTAGCGGTACCTACGTAAGTTTGAGTTTGCCTCTTACTGTACACCGTGACGTATCTTTCATCTAAACCCCCTGTCTGAAATTATGCGGTACTACATAGGGCGCCCAAGAGCTTGGTAAAGTTCTCTTGGCCACCTACGGAAAAGATAGCTTTGCTTTTGTCGTTGATGAAGGGAGTGAGTACATTGCTCTCGGAATCTTTCTTTTTTTGCTGCTATGGATGCCGAACACTAACGACTTGTTGGTTAGTGGGCTTTTATGAGCGTTATGGTACGACCTTCGCAACGCCAGGTATCGCCGAGAAGGGTTATTTGGATACACGTGTGGATATTGCCTCGCCTGGAGGACATTCTAGCGTACCTCCGAAACACACTGTACGTCACAGTGTCGTTTTCTCTTTCCCCTTTCTTTTTGTTAACCTGTTCCGAATGTCTTGCGACCTATTAACCAGACAATTGGCATGTTAGCTAAGATCATCGTGGCGTTTGAGGAGAATCCATATCCGGTGAAGATGGTAAGCGCTTCTACTTTCATCGGCTCAGGACTGTATGTTAATGTTGGGGACGCCGACTCCAGGATAGAGACCTCGTCCTATACGGCACTTTCCAATGTTACGCCGGCCACGGAAAATCCATGCCCGCATCTCTTCGTAAAACCGTCGAAAAGTCTCTCCATTCCGACACTGCCCTTTCCCAACTAGGCTCAATAATCCTCTCAGACCCCAACCTTTCCTCAATCGTAGCGCCTCTCATGGGGACAACCCAAGCAGTCGATCTAATCAACGGAGGCGTCAAGACGAATGCTTTGCCGGAACAGGCTTACGCTGTGATTAATCACCGTATAAATACTATCAGCTCTGTGGAGGAAGTTATGAAGCGTGACACGGAGACGGTTAAAGTTTTTGCTGAGGAGTTTAACCTTACTTTGGAAGCGTTTGGGAAGAGTGTTATTGGGGATCCGGCGTATGGATCCGTTAAGCTTTCTAGTGCGTTCAATAGGAGTCTTGAGCCTGCTCCTTTTACGCCTATGTATGGGGATGATGCAAGGGCGTACGAGATGTTGGCTGGGACTATTAAGGCGACGTATAATGCTCATCGGGGTCTCGGGGTCTTGTCGACAAGTCACCGTGCCGAAGCAGGGCTCCCAGGAGTAGGAGGGGAAACCGTTGTGGTTGCCCCTGGAATGTCGACGGGTAATACTGACACGAAGTATTATTGGGATCTATCGAGGAGTATTTTCAGGTATAATCATAAGAATATGGGGAAGGAAAGTGTTTCGAAGAAGTGGGGGGTTCATACGGTTAATGAATGTGAGTAGTTGATCGCTTTATTCTGCTCCTTTTTCTTTCGCGTGTCGTTACTTCGACTTTGAGGAGGAGGAGGAGGAGGAGGAGAAACCGGCACTGGGTCCCATTGAGGAACGGCCGGGTCCCGTGCTACACACACGCGTCAGATGTATGCCTCTTGAACGAGACACACCCGCTTGTCGCGGATGCCTGACGGATGATGATGCTGATTTGAATTTCTTGGCGCTTTGACAGATATCGATGCCGATGCGTTCTTGGAGATTATTAGGTTCTTCAGTACGCTGATTTTAAACGCAGATGAGGCTACTTCGTTGTAGAGTTGTCATGTTCCGACTCAGAGTCGACGACGTATGTTCGAATACAAATATATCCGATCAGGTTTAGCCCCAATGTTGGGGTTGACATTCTTATACCTATTCGTTCGTAACGACCATCATGTTTTACTTACTGATCAGCAGCCAGAGTATTCAAGTGGTGAGATGGCGGAATCTAGGCGATACATACTGATACATATCCATTGCACGGGAAGATTGAGTTTGATTCGTAGGCTAGCAACTTTCAGCTTGTATTTGACTGAGGATTGTACTGCTGGCATTATTTATATACGATATTTCGCCTTTCGACGACAGAACACACGTACCAAGTCGAATTCCTTCGCGAAACGAACGGCTTTCCGGAAGTTCGTAATTCCGCTAATTTCCGCCCCAAAACTTTTTCCCTCCTCTGCGGACCCAAAGTCTTCTGCTGGGCCCGGGTCTTTATGTAACCTTTTTCCAATTGAAAAAGAATGTTAAGATTCACTAATATTTCTTCTCGAGCAACGTCCACGATATCCACTACGACCACGACGAGCAGATTAGTTAAATCGTTATCAAAAAAGCACGCGGACACGTTGTCGAACTCGTTCTCAACGGATCGGTCGATGGAATCAAACTCAAATTCTGGTTCTAGCCACGAGCGCCCCCACTCGTTGAGCTCGAATAATTCAAAGGGCACGGCTCCGTCTGCGTTGAACGGTCATTTACAAGCTTCGTTGGCTTCGCGAGAGCAGAGATTGATTCGACGGAGACTGCCAGAGCCTGTGTCGCTTCCTTTACAGCGATCACAGAAGAATCAGACTTCGGGCTCGACTTCAACTTCTGATGTCCTGGTTGATTTCACGACGAACGATTACCTCTCCCTTTCTACCTCTCCTCTCCTTCGAGAAAAAGTCATAGCAAAGCTCGTTGCGACACCTCAGATACTCGGTTCTTGTGGATCGAGGTTATTGGTCAATCCCGAGACGCATGTGAAGTTGGAAGAGAGGCTAGAGAAATTTTTCGGGCCTGGACCTGGAGAGGATGACAGAAGAGGAGAAAAACAGGTGGCATTGCTTTTCAACTCAGGTTTCGACGCCAACGTCGGTTTCTTCACCTGCATACCTCAAAAGGGCGATGTCGTTGTCCTGGACGAGTACATTCATGCTTCAGTACACGATGGCGTTCGAGCTTCGAGAGTACACGAAGACGATGTCTTGCTTTTCGAGCATAATTCCCTCGACAAGCTAAGGGAGACCTTACAAAGAATTCTTTCCCCCTCCCAGTCCGATAATAATGCTGAAAGGCATACCACACGCGCCTCCCGCCTTTACTCTGGTTCTTCATCACTCTTTGTCGCTGTCGAGACGCTTTATAGCATGGACGGAACGCTTGCTCCTCTCCTCGAAATTAATGCTCTGCTGAACGAACTGTTTCCAGCGGGGAACGCGTATCTTGTCGTGGACGAGGCGCATACAACGGGCATCTATGGCACGCCGGAGAAGCCTGGGAGAGGGAGAGTCGCGGAAGTTGGGTTGGATGGAGGGCTAGGTGCATCGGTTGCCGGAGGGGATGGATGTACGAGTAGGATACTTGCGCGGTTACATACATTTGGGAAGGCTCTAGCTGCTAGTGGGGGTATGTCTCCTTTTTTTTCCTTTTCTTTTACTGGTAGCTGACGCTACATTCATTCTTGTAGCTGTGATCCTTACGACGCCGCTCATTCGTGACTACCTCATCAATTACGCTCGCTCGCTCATCTACACCACCTCCCTCACGCATGCGAATATCCTCGCTGCCGAATGTTCATTCGATCTTTTGGAGGATGGTACGGCACAGAAGGTTCGCTTTTTACCTTATATCTCTCTTTCAAATGTTAATTCTTTCTTTGCCTTCTATCTAGCTATCAAATCACCTCCTCGCGCTTTCGACTTATTTCGTCTCTTTAATGCAGAGCCGTCTGCAAGAGGAAGGTATCCCACCTTCTTTGGTGAACCTTCCGGACCATTTGCTCCCCCTTCCTCTCCCCGCCTTCTCCGCTACTTCCACTCCCATACCGCAATCTCCATTCACATCCTCTCTCTCACCCTCTACACACCAATCCGCAACTCCTCATATTCCCCCATCCCTCCCCACCTCCGTCTTCACTCCTTCCCCACCTGTTTCCTACACACCCACCTCTCCCGTGTTCCTGACATCATTCCCAGCCTCCACCTCTCTCCCATCTCACCCAACCCCAACCCCAATAATCCCTCTCTTAACACCCTATCCCCGTCCACTCTCCGCCTACCTCCTCACCCTTGGCATGAACGCTCGACCCATCACCTGGCCGACCGTCCCGAAGGGGAAAGACAGAGTAAGGGTGTGTTTACATGCGGGAAATACGATGGGGTCTTCAGCGGGTGACATAGAGAGGGTTGTGGAAGGTGTTGTTCAGTGGGCTAAGGGGTGGTTACAGACGGAGGCGAAGGTGAAGGAGAGGAGTAAATTGTAAAATGGAAAGGAATAGATACCGACATGGATGTGTCGAGGCGAGCAGATGATACATTATAAGTTCAAAGGATCTGGGACGGACACGTCATTCAATCGATTTCATTAAAAAAGTGTTGCTTTTTTAGACACATATATAGATTCGGGATGTAGATGGTACGGTACATGCCGTCTTACTACATATATATCATTTCTACTTGCTGTCATATCCCAACTCCTTTGTGCATCTCTTGCTCTGGCAAGGTCTTATCTGCCACTGGCTGTGACATCTTCATCTACTATCTCCCCTCTCAAGCTCCATCTCTGTCCTCCACTCCTCCCGACTAACCCGCTCTTCATTCGCAGGATCTTCAGCCCTCTCGATACCATCAATATCGGCATCTTAACAAATCTTGCTTAGCGCCCTCGCACTCACGGATAGGCATGAAGTGAACACACCTTTTTCAGTACTCATGATAACCACCCAAAGAACCTCATCCGTTGCCCAATACTCCAACAAATCAGCATTAGTCACCTCTTCTTCCATCCTCGTCATCCGAGGTCCAAAAAGTGGACCAAACAAACCACGGCCAGTTCCTAAACCATTCGCCTTCATCGTCTGCTCTTGTAGCCGCTGTGCATCCCGCATACTCCTCTCCGCGGCCTCAGCCTGGAGTTCTTGCTCCCATTGACGTTGTTTGAATTTGGAAACAGCTTGAGAGGCGATTCGCTTGATTGTGCCGCTTTCGGGATTAGGGGGTCTACTAGGTCGAGTCAGCTCTGAGACTGCATCTTGATATACGTCTACACCCGCCATCATCATTGTCCCTGCTCCCTGCTCCGCCCCCGCCCCCGCTTCCACACCTGCCAATTCGAACCTCTCCACAGCCCTACGTCTCTTCTCTATACGCTTCGTTGACTTCGCTTCCCTCTTCCCATCAAACTTCACCCCCCAAGCAGAAATCCTCTCTATCACTCCCCGCGGCTTCGCAGGCGGAGGCATCCCGTGCATCTCTACGCTCAGTGCTAAACCCTCCATCAGCGCCAGCCTGCGCAAAACGACAGGGGAGACGAGCTGGTCTGGTTCCAAAGCAGGTATCTTCGGTGGTTTATCCGCCATAGTACGAACGATATGTTTTGCGACTTGAGGTATAATCGGGACGGGTATAGGAGGGAAGTTCAAGATGACTTTGCCTACACCTCTTCCGAATCGATTAAGCTTTCCTTTAGCTGACTTTAAAGAGGGAGAGGTAGAGTTTGAGAGGAGGAGGAACATAGCAGGTGTTGTGCATAACCTCACGGAGAGGCCGCGGGGTTTGAATAGGTCGAGGTTGGCGGAGCGGAGGTAGCGATCTGTGAGGGATTTGGAAATAATACGCATAGAAGTTTGAGCGGCTACTTGGATGACAGTGCCGGCGATTGTTGCCCAGTGATACGGGCTAGTTCCGAGAAGAGAGAGTAGAGCGATTTCATAAGTACCCGATTATACAGGATGTATTGCGCCCCACTCACACAAAACTGATGATACCCCCGGCGAGACTAACAACACGCAGAGGCGGGCTAGCAGCGATGGCTACATTAAGTCCATCGATGAAGTTCAGTAGCATTTCTTGTGTAATTCCCACATCTTCAAAGGCGGGGTTGTACCCCCTCGCGAACGCCGAGTCAAATTTTGGACTTGCTGCCAGCTGAGGGAGGCAAAATGGAAGGGGTAGAGAGGCTTCATGGACCGGAGCTTGCCCATCTTCACGGACTTCAGATAACGCGAAGATCTCGGACTCGGACTCGAAATAAGGTGGCGGTAGATAGGAACGCGTAAGAAGATCTGCATCTCGAGCGAGCTGTATACCGGATGAAGTCGCTGTCGGCGTGTCTGGGTCTGCTACCTCGGAGTTATGAGCTGGGCCGCGAGAAAGCATGTCAGAGCGAGTGGTATTGTTATTGATCAAGGGTCATTGCAAATCCCAAGCCTTTTTATTTGGGTCTTCGTGGCTGTTCGTACCTTGAGGATCACTCGAGTTTTATGTGTGAAAGCTGTAGAAGACGATGCGCCCATGAGCGGCTGCCATGTTACTGGCTAGAAACTGCGTTGAATCCGCCTTGAAACTTGAAGCCTTGAGGTTTGAGTCTGCCTTGAAGCTTGAAGCTTTGAGATTTGAATCTGTTTTGAAGCTTGGAGCTTTAGTTTGAAGGTGCGCGTGCAGTCCTCAGAAAGGCAGAAATTTTTACGTTCAGAAAGTCAGTCCTAGGTTCAAGGCTTGAAATGCGTCGGAACGGCTAGATTCCGACGGGAAAATCCTGATCCACAGGATCTAACAAATGAAGTATTAGTAAGAATCTCATGATATTGTCTGGTGAAAGAAACAGTGATACTCATCAATATTGCGTCGTGCACAGTCCTTATTTGCCTGGCACCGAGTCGACTGTCCATGTTGACAGTGACAATGATCTGGTCTATACTGAGATACAATTTCACTGAAGTCTGGGACGATGCTCGCGAGAGCTGCAGTTATTCCGTAGTACATTTGACCTTCCAAAACACCACTTCAGCTTTCTCCAATTCCCCCCTTTCCCCACTCGACGTTAATAGTAGCTCGATAGCTCAACTGCGAAAGCCGCTGCTAGCTTCGTGAACCTACACATCGTCATGGACGTAAGTCAAAGAAGACGAGAGGACAGACGCAGAAGCCATACACTCGAACTCACCTCATTACATGCTCAAACGAAAACTCTTCCGAGATATCGAACGTGTCTGTGACAGTATGAGCATCTAATTCGTTCGAGTTGCCCGTAAATATTACTATACGAAAAATAAAAGGTATAAGGCAGAAACTCACTTTTTATATTTATATTCTCCCAAATACCTTCAATCACATTAGAAGCTCTGTACCCGGCGCCTGTCCAGGACATGTAGTCAGAGCCTGCGAAGCCTGGGTAGGCGGTTTCCTTCCAAGGGATGTCCACTTTTCCGTTTTTAGTTTTCGTTTCGTTTCATTTATTGAGATGAAGAGTTTTAGGCGAGAGGATTCAAAGAAATAGCACAAAAATCAAACGAGAAAGGGGTAAGAGAAAAGAACCAAGTATGAACAAAGGCGGATGGGCTTACAATAGGTGTCAACCAAAAGCTTCAGGTACTCCGTCAGTGTAGGATCGACCTGGTTGGTTACTAAAGCTATCACTTCCTCCGTGCCAGATTTGTGCCAAGCCTGTCCATAGCAATCAATTGTTCATTAGAAATTTGAACACACAGACAAAAGCAAGGAATATCGATATAGATAAGAATGAGAAGAAAAGAACGAGTGAAAGGACGCACAACCATATCAAGGCCCAACATCCCTCTGATTGTTTTATTCGCTTGAGCATAGGCATCTGCGATGTCGAGGGAGCCTAGGAGGCCGCCCTACATTCAAGTCGGGTGAGAGGATACGACCATTAATATGAAACGTGAAGGAAAGTTGAAGTTTGAAATACACACCTCTTCCCCGGCGTAAAAATGGAATTCAAGAGGGGAGGTAGGGATATACCCGCTCGCGAGGATTCCTGTCCATGTACAGAAAATCGTTAGTGTCAAGTTCATCGTAAACATTTCGAAAGGGAACATTTCCCTAAGGGTACTGCCCACTTACCTCTAAAAGTCTCAAGGATCGTAACCGTCCCAGACCCATCGTCATCTGCTCCAGGCGCACGTAGAAATGGATTCTCAAGATTAACGGAGTCGCAGTGTGCGCCGAGGATAGTTATCGCTTCCGAAGCAGGAGTACGGGGTGTCAGGCGTATTATCTGTGGTGGTATATTAAGGCAGGTGAGTATTCCTGAGCCTCGAGAGGGCAGAACGCAACCTTACCACACTCTCCTGCTTAAACTTATGCTCCACCAATATCACCTCGATGCCAACCGCCGCTCTAAGCGCAGGAGAGGCGTAGGTATCAGTGTAGTTGAGCACTTGGCTAAAGAGCCATCGGGAAGAGGCACGGCCTGTGTCTGAGTTGTAGTACCTGGCTTACGCAGTGAGTATGAGCTCCAGAGACGAAAACCGTGGAATGAAGGTATACGCGTACATACCGGGTATGGAACGACGTGAATGTTTCGAGGTTAGACTTCTGCTCCTCCGAAGAGAGGAGAGAGAGGATCTTCGGTACGAAGGTAGAGTTTGGGGTTGGATAGCTGACTTGCCGCTGACCTTGAAGAAAGGGAGACGTGCCAAGTCCGAATGTTGGATGTTCGGTGCTAGACCAAGGAGTAAGCGTTCATTCAAGTGAGTTGGACGGGGAGAGTTCAGTCGAGCTTGAACTTACACATCAATATACCCGATTCCCGCCTTCTTAACACGTAGCTTCTCCCTCTCCGTCATCCAAACAGGTTTCTCGTCCTTGTCAAGTGAGAATCGAATGAGGCGGAGAGCATCTAGGTCAAGCTCAAAGCCTACATCAAATGCTTATTGAATCGCAGAAGTCATTCACGCAAGTTTGAAGTACGCACCAGGAACATTCCAGTGGTTCTCAAACTCATCCGGGTTAAAGTTCGCAGAAGACAAGGATATCTGAGCCTGTATCTGAGCTAACGTCGCGTCGTGGTTATTCGAGATGTCGGCTAGTAGTGGTGCTACCGCAGTGGGCGTCCCCAAAGAAACTTTGGCAAGCACGAGATACCCGATGAAGATTTGGGATACAGTGACGAATCCCATATTTTTGCGTGCAGGAATGAGAATACCGGAAAAAGTCGACACTTTTATGTGAGCTAGGTGCTGCGTGGGACTACAATTCGACAGAGAGAATGTTGACAAACATCATGTTGGACATGACGATCATTGAGAGTAGAACGACAACAACGAGCGCCCACATTGTCACGCATCACGAATTGCTCGTGACCTCTCGTGACGCTGTGACACGTCGTGTTAGGCCGTGTTGAGAGGTGTTGAGGTCGGAGTCTGGGACAGTAAAACCTTGGTAAAACCTCGTCTACAACAACAGCAGATTGACAGCGCAAGTTATATACAACTTCCATAAATGCGGACATCCATTCGTCCATTCATTCACCACCCCTTTCCAATTCCTTTGGCTCTTGGCTCATCCACTTATACCCAAGTCCTTTTCCAATCCTCGATTCCTTCTCCATAACTTCGAAGTTCGAAAACTACTGGCCCTAGTAGCTCGAAAGCTCGACAGCAAAGGCCGCTGCTAATTTGGTGAACCTATTACATTCCATGGCGCGAAACAGTCAGGTAAAAATAGACTCTTCGAAAGGAAAGGGAGGCCAGCGAAGACACAGCAACATGTCGTGTGAAGCATTCAGGCTCAAAACTCACCTCAACATATGCTCGAACGAAAACTCCTCCGAGACATCAAATGCGTCGGTTTCTTTGTGGTGGTCTATTCGTTGTTCACATACACGTATCGTTATGACGAGCACATAGTAATGGTAGTGAGCATATCAGTCAGTTAAAATCAGCACACTCAATGGAATAGTAAGAAACTCACGCCCTATATTCATATTTTCCCAAATACCTTCGACAGCATGACAGGCCCTGTACCCAGAACCAGTCCAAGACATATGATCAGAGCCTGCGCGGCCTGGGTAGGCTGTCTCCTTCCAAGGGATGTCCACTTTTTGGTATCAATTTCGGTTTTTCAGCATTTCGGGCGGAAATTAGGGTTGTTCAAGAAAAGTAGAATCGAGGATTAGATAGTCAGGGAGGCGAAAGGTGTAATCATAATCAAAGCAAACTCACAGTACGTGTCCACCAGTGACTTAAGATACTCTGTGAGAGTCGCGTCGACGTAGTTGGTTACTACGGCTATCACTTCCTCCGTGCCAGATTTGTGCCAGGCCTAATTTATTTCGTCATTCTATGAGCAAGACATCGAATAAGAAGAGAAAAATGAAGAGACTTACAGTCATATCGAACTCCATCATCCCTCTAATCGTCTTATTCGCTTTAGCGTAGGCGTCTGCGATGTCGAGAGAACCTAGAAGGCCGCCCTACAGCGTGTCGTACATGAAAATGAGCACTGGCAAAATCGGAATCGAAATTAAAACCGAAACCACCGCCCACCTCTTCACCAGCATAAAAGTGAAACTCGAGAGGAGAAGTAGGAATATACCCGCTTGCGAGGATCCCTATGTATACAGATTGAAGCAAATAAAGCCTGAGGAAATTTTCTTCGCTCACCTCTCATAGCCTCAAGAACCGTAATCGTCCCGGACCCGTCATCGTCCGCGCCAGGTGAACGGAAGAAAGGATTCTCACTGTTGATCGAGTCGCAGTGCGCGCCGATAATGGTTATCGCTTCTGAAGTTGAGGCCGGAACGGGAGTGCGGGGCACTAAGCGGACGATCTAATGCGAGAATAAGTGAACAGCCTGTGTGGAAAGAAGCAAACATCCAACTAACCACACTCTCCTGTTTAAATTTATGCTCCACCAAAACCACCTCAATGTTCACTGCTGCTCTAAGCGCAAGTGAGGCATAGGTATCGGTGTAATTGAGAGCTCGGTTAAAGAGCCAGCGGGAAGAGGCGTGGCCTGTGTCGGAGTTGTAGTACCTGATGGAAGGAAAGAAAGAAGTCAGAAATGAATGTGAGTGGGGGGCAAGTATGCGTACCGGGTATAAAACGAAGTGAACGTTTCGAGGTTAGACTTTTGCTCGTCCGACGAAAGAAGAGAAAAGATTTTTGGGACAAAGGTCGAGTTAGGTGTTGGGTAGCTGACATGTTGCTGAATCTGAAAGACAGAGTTGTCGAGACCGAATGTCGGGTGTTCGGTACTATGTACATGTGTACAAGATTAGTGCGTAAAAGGGAGATCATACAGCATAGAGCTTACACATCAATATAACTAATACCAGCCTTCTTAGCACGCAGTTTCTCCCTCTCCGTCATCCATACAGGTTCCTCGTCCTTGTCAAGGGAGAAACGGACGAGGCGGAGGGCATCCAGGTCAAGGTCGAATCCTACAAATCACGGTATCAGCAATGATTCACACAGGTGAGAGCCGGGTACGTACCAGGAGCATTCCAACGATTCTCAAATTGCTCGTCTGAGCCAAAGTTAAAGGTGGACAAGGATACCTGAGCTAACGTCGCGTCGCGGTCATTCAACGATCCGTCTGCTACAGGCGAGCTGAGAGAAAGTCTGGCTAGCGCGAGGAGCCCGACGAAGAGGTTGGAAGCAATGAATCCCATACTTTTACGTCTACTTCGCGACCTAGATGCACATCCACGTCAGGTTGAAATGAATATTAGATATAGCTGCGCCCAGTGATACGAAGACAGATACGAGATGGACCGGGATAAACATTTTTGAATTCGAGGGACGCATTGCACATGGTGGACCAGATGATATTCATAGATCTGTACCACGGCAAGACCTGGCAGTGGCAAGCAAGTGGCAAGAGTCTGAGTGAGCAGTCACGCATCACGCGTAAGAGCGCGTAGGAGCGCGTGAGACTGCGTGAGACTACATGTGACAGATCGTGACAAAGTCAAGATCGTGACATCGGCGAGCTCATCTGAGCATTGCAAGGGTCAAGAAGCTAGCCAGCTCGCCGTCTGTGACGATGAGCACGACCAAAACCACATCGTCGACAACGACCTCGCCATCCCACTCAACTTTCATTTTTCCTCGTCCGCTCTCACCAACGAAAGAATCCCTGCGCCCCAATGCCCACCCCTACCCTATAAAAACAACCTCCACCGCGCTCCTCTCAAGGTCGAACTCAAGCTCATCGCCGCATCACCAGCACCACTACGTGCCTTCCCCTCCACCTGCAGCGGCGAATGGTGGTAGTCCCAAGAGACATGGGCATGGACATGGGCATAGGCATCGGTACAGCTCGAGTCTATCTTCGGAGAATTTACCTCGACCTTTGCCTGTTCCACCTTCACCCTCGGATGGTGATCCAGGAATCATCGTGTTGGATTCGCCCGAGCGTAAACGGGGAAAACGTTCAGAGACACTCCCTAGCTCTTACTCCCCCGGTGCTCCTGTGGCGTTAGAGGATCTGAATTTACCTCAGAATCCAAAGCTCTGGACCCCCTCGCAGCTCTCGAACTACTTATCTACTGCTCTACGCGTGAAGAGTGGGGATACGACGCAGTTGCCTGATGCGTTGACGAGGGATATTGCCGGGTTCGTTAGGGAAAGTAAGATCAGTGGCAAGGCCTTTTTGAGACTCGATGAAGGTGATTTGGAAGGGTAAGTTGCTTTATTCTTTCTCTCTCTTACTTTTTTTCTTTAATGTTTCGTACATCATCAATGATACTGATTTTCCTCGTGTAGATATGGCGTAAACAAGCTCTGGCGAACAGCCCTCCTTACTGCCTCTCGTAACCT
>RCHF01000520.1:0-14416 GCA_003987895.1 Neonothopanus nambi | reverse complement strand
GATATCTTACATAAACCGTAACTCTCCTTTGTGTTTTTCTTTTTTTTTTGTTCCTTGCAACGCTTTTGATTGGATGAACAATTCTTTTTTAATGGAAGATTCTGAAAGTTAATAATAGTGAGGAAAGGAACTTCAGGAAGAGAAGCAGGGAGCGTGGCTTTCTTGCGCAGGCTTTCTTGTGCATTTTTTCCTCTTCGTGGCTTGTTCATGCTTTCTTGTGCTTGTTTTCTTGCTCTTTCTTTCTTGCTCATGCTTTCTTGTGCRKGCATTCTTGCTCCTGCATTCTTGCTCATGCTTTCTTGTGCAGGCATTCTTGCTCCTGTATTCTTGCTCATGGTTTCTTGTGCAGGCTTTCTTACGCAGGCTTTCTTGCACATGCTTTCTTGCACAGGCTTCCTTGCACATGCATTCTTGCTCATGCTTTCTTGTGCAAGCTTTCTTGCGCAGGCTTTCTTGCGCATGCTTTGTTGTGCATGCTCTCTTGCGCAGGCTTCCTTGCACATACTTTCTCGCACATGCTTTCTTGTGCAGGCTTCCCTGCGCATGCTTTCTTGGGCATACTTTCTTGGGCATGCCTTCTTGCGCAGGCTTTCACGGTCCCGGGATTCCTACTCACAGCCTTAGCCTGTCAATGGCTGATAAGACAAGGTCGTCCATTGCCCGAATCCGACGAGGAAGATCTTGCTTCTATGTTACCTGGTTGGATCATGGCTTGGTTGGAGGAACCGGAGAAAATGAAGCAAGTACGGAGCTACACCGATCTTGACATTGGGGTTACTGGCTTTGACTGGCCTAAGCCCACTCGTACTACTCCAGGCACATTCGTCATCTTCGTCATTACACAAGATGACCATGATCCCAGCGCAGATTTGGGAGGTATCACTCCATTCCCTTTCAGCGATGAAGATGCCAAGGTTCAGAAGATGTTGATGGAGGAAATGGGTGTGAGTGCGGAGGAGATACCATTTACGACTGTCCCAGAGCCATACAGGTTTCATCCAGGTTTAAGCCGTAGCCGTTGACCAGTCCTAATAGTGGTCCGATTTCTCGGCGATAGGTGTGAATGTGGAAGAGGCTGAAAGAAGTCCCCTTTGAGACCCATAACGTTCAAGTCCTGAATTGTATAAGATAACTACTCTCATTCGCACTTTTTTGTGTAGTACTACTTTTGATTGCATGAACATGGTTAAGGCGGCCCAGCTACTGAAAATGAACTTGAAGAGTTGAAACGAAGCATGGACAGCGCACGCGGGGCTTTCTCTTTTGCTCTCACTGTGGCTTCACGGTCTGTGTTTGTCAATTATCCAGAGCTAGTTTCGCCACAATCGTCATATAGATCATTTTCAAAGTATCAAATACGACCCTCGCGAGCCGCGACATCCTTTCGTCACTCGGAAATTACTTATGACTACTAGATACGCTCCCCCGTATCCTCGATATTATTCGCATAGAACTCTTTAGTTGGTTGACCAGGGCAGACGTTGTCGCCTTGACGAATAGAGGGACCGGTTACAGGTCTAGCTTTTGATTGGGTGAACAATTCTTATTCAGTGGAGGATGGCTCAAAGTTAAGTAATGAGAAAAGCAACGTTAGGAAGAGAAGCATTAAGCACGGGCTGCGCGTGGCTTTCTTGCGCATGCTTTCACGGTGCTCAGGCTTGTCAACCGTCCATCCAGGGCCTCAGAGTCACCACAATTCATCAGATCTACTGCTTCTAAAGTATCAAGTACGATCTTCACGAACCGCAACATCCTCTTTCTATTCAGATTCTATTCCCCTACACCGTTTCCTCGGCGCACCTAGCTTACGGTGTGGTTCCATCTGTTCTTAAAGGCTTGGTAATAGCTTATTCCCTCTTCTAGATGGTCTATAAAATCGGAGGATTCCTACTTAGACCAGCCTTAGCCTATCAATGGCTGACAAGACAAGGTCGCCCATTACCCGAACGCGACGAGAGTGACTCCGAGGAATTTCTTGCTTCTCTGTTACCTGAATGGATCATGGATTGGCTAGAGGAGCCGGAGAAAATGAAGCGCGTACGGAGCTACACCGATCTTGACATTGAGGTTACTGGCTTTGACTGGCCTAAGCCTACTCGTACTACTCCGGGCACATTCGTCATCTTCGTCATTACACAAGATGACCACGATCCCAGCGCAGATTTGGGAGGTATCGCCCCGTTCCCTTTCAGCGATGAAGACGCGAAGGTTCAGAAGATGTTGATGGAGGAAATAGGTGTGAGTGCGGAGGAGATACCATTTACGACTGTCCCAGAGCCGTACAGGTTTCATCCAGGTTTAAGCCGTAGCCGTTGACTAGTCCTAATAGTGGTCCGATTTCTCGGCGATAGGTGTGAATGTGGAAGAGGCTGGAAGAAGTGGCGACGGTAGTCCCCTTTGCGACTCATAACCGATCAAGTCCTGAATTGTATAAGATAACTGTACTCTCCTTCGCACCTTTTTTTTCTGCAGCACTGCTTTTGATTTAATGAACATCGTTAAGAGCTATTGAAAATGAACTTGAGGTTGAAGCGAAGCATGGACAGCGCGGCGCCGGGGGGCTTTCTCTTTTGCTCTCGTCTTCACGGTCTGTGTTTATCACGATCGACTATCCAGAGCTTTTCGCCACAATCATCAGAGTATTTCCAAAGTATCAAATACGACCCTCGCGAGCCGCGACATCCTTTCGTCACTCGGAAATTACTTATGACTACTAAATAACGTTGAACGAGGCTTGGGACCCACAAGGACCCATTGGCTGAGCGCATCAGCGAAACTGCCCAAAGTATGCGATTACAGGCAGTATCTATATCAATACACTCTATTACACTGCTACTATTTGTTCAATGTCATAGAAAGCTTTTATTAGCAACTGTTAGAATCATAGAGTCATATAAGAATATAAGCCTCCATGATCAGCACGACAGGTTATTTACCTATACTACACATTGTCCAACAGGCGAAGGTTCCGGTAACGATTCATAGGAATCTTCGAATATATCGTTTTGTGCTCCGTCGAGGAAGTTGTAGAGGTCGTTGTAGAGGGGGGGTGCTTGGATGTCTTCGAATTTCTGTAGACAAGACGAGGAAGGAGGGAAGGAAGGATTAGGATTAGTTGGGTTGCAAAGACAAGGAATGGAGAAGAGGTGGAAGAGGAAGAGGAAAGAGGACATAACTTACATTATTCTGCTCCGTCTAATCCCAATAAAACGGCTGTTTAGCGCCATAGGTACAATTCACCGGAGCTGAGAACAACTTGTGTCCGAGACGCACGCTCCCCTGTATCCTCGATATTATTCGCATGGAACTCTTTAGTTTGTCGCCTTGACGAAGATCACCTCCTTCGGAAGAGTTGAATCATGTAGTGGCTGTTTGGCCTGCGGGGAGGGTGAAGATATCGCCTGGGTTAGGGGGGAGGTCGAGATGGCCATGGAACCACCATTGGTCAAAGGTCATGTCTTGAGGTGGAGCGACGGGTCTACAAGATGTGAGTGACTATTATGCGGAATGATGAGAGGAAGCATATCGATCATCATAGGGGAACGTTTGGGCTGTTACGTTGAAGCCATGCATAGAAGGATGATGAAAGATAGAGGCATGAGATGCTACCAAGATTATCGGAGGCGTCCCAGCTCGTTATTTGGATCTGTATAGGATAACTCATTAGCAGTAGTCCGATATTGAGCGAAGTTAAATACCTTCAATAAAGAGTTCTTCGATCCTCATGCTCAGCTGCCTGAAAGTCAAACCCATGGCATTTCTCCAGCAACGAAGTAACGAGTTCGCGATGAAGCATTGATGAAGGGAGATGAATGCTACAAGCTTGGGACTTTGGGCCTATAGCCTCGCCCCCCTGATCTCCGACCAGCTAGCTGCAGCAAGGAGAAGTAAAGAAAGACAAAGCCTTTTATATTAGAGGAATGAGTGACAAGTAACGGACACGCGGCGGCCGCGTGTTGGACCAGTCGTTACATCATTACTTGGCTTCGTACAATTACAATTCATCTTAACAAAACTCGAGGCACGGTGCAAAGGTATAGGTTTTTGCATATCTCAGGTGCGCGCTGAACGTTGAACGTTTAAACTCTCATCAGGTCCGAGCATATCCTCTATTTCTTTTCTTGCAACGTTTTTGATTAGATGAATAATTCTTACTGAATTAGAGGATGGTTGAAAGTTGTTGAGAAAGAAAGTTGAGGAATTTGAAATGATGAAGCATGGACCGCGCGTGGCTTTCTTCCGCCCTTCAAGGTCCCGGGGTCAGCGTTCCGGTTGACGTCGACGACGTCCAGCGCGTTTCGCCACAACCCCATCATATAGAGTATCAAGTACGACTTGCGAGCCCTGCGGCCTGACAAACGAGCCCAGGTCCTACCAGCTGAGACGCGTGTTGGAGCAGCCGCTACTTACTAGCCTTTATCCGTATTACTACTAATCGTGCGTGTAAAAGTGTAAGAAATCGTATATATAATCGTGAGGTCTGAGTAGATGAGGAGTGTGTTATATGAATACAACGTACACATGAAGAAAAGTTAAGTCCGAAGACGGGTTTGGCTACAGTTACAAGTGGAGAAGAGAAAAGAGATCATGTGAAGAGGGGTCAGGCTGCCAAAGAGGAAAAGGAGGAAAAAGAGGAAAAAGAAGCTTCGCCCGTATGAATCCCCTGTACTAAAGGAGACGTCTAAGTAATGCCTAGTGATTATGAGCTATGTATAAGCTGTAGTGCGTATCGGTATATAAATGAAAAATCGTATCGTAAATCAAGAAATAATAATCGCACAAGTAGCAATTTCGAATGAAGGTAGTCATTAACCGAAACAGATCGAGGATTGTCATAAACAAGAACGAAATGACGAAAACATGGAAAAGGAAGAAGGTTGAAGAAAAAGAGAGAAGGAAAAGAGTCTAAGGCCTACGGCCCCGCCCCCTCCCCACTCCCACGCTTCCTCTTCAGCATCGAATCCCTCGCAAGCCGACTTATATTCCGTATACTCCCTCTAATCCCCCTCCTCTCCCTCTTCTCCGAAAGATTACTCTGCATCCTCCTAACCGCCGGCCCTCCCTCCTCAGCCGCAAAATCGAACCCACGATGGATGGACCTCACACCCGTCGACATATCCGTCCTCACAGACAACGTACTCGCATTGGGCAGCGTTCGCAGTCTCGGTCTCCTTTCATTCTCGGGCTCACCATTCCCAGCTTCACCAGGCGCGCCAGAAAGAGACGATGTACTCCCGACCCTCGACGCTGCCTCGCCAGCGCCCTTCATCCCCTCCAACCCACCCTTCATATACGCATCCTTCCTGAAGTCTCTATGCGGATCCACCTTTCTTGCCCACCGCATGATATCAATGTCATCCGGCGCAAAAATGAACTTGTACGCCTTGGCAATGTATCGGGGCGCGAGCGAGAGACATACCGTCAAGGGTAAGCACAACCAGAAGAATGCCGATCGGAAGAGGAAGTGGTCGTTGCCGTAGACGGGGGTGTAGAACCAGCCAGGCGAGATGAGGTTGTATATTGCCTGTTGTTTTGAAACGATAAGTTGACGTGGGGTATGGGTGAGAGGCAGGTACGTACAGTATATGCCCAGATTAAGATGATACCGATGGATACGGCAAAGAATACCCAGCCAGTCCATACGTTGGTGTTTAGACCGTTGAAAAGATTGGCTACAATGGTAGCAGAAATGACCATTGTCTGAGCGAACCGAAGAACTTAGTAACCAATACCGCTAAGGAACGAGTTACACGAACCGTAGAGAACTCATACTGGTACTGGTTATAGCCATCTGTACGTGCGGTTGTGGAAGAAGCGTAGGCGTAGTTGATCAAGAAGTATATAATGGCGGACTATGAGTCGACAACGTTAAGCATCGAGACGGTTAGAGCACAGACGTGAGTAGCTCACCTGATAGATACCATCCAGCATGTAGAGCACAAACCATTTCATTCCAAACCACCGCCCTTCACGCCCAAATCGATAGAGCTCAGGAAGGTCCATGAGAACATGGGAGTCTTTTTGGTTTACTTAGTACGTGACATAAACAGAGGGCTGCAGAAAATGACATACCAATGATTCGATCAAATATACCGATGGCAATAACAGGCGCTATCGTCCAGAATGAGTTCCAGAACAGTAAATAGGTGTACTCGAACACACTATGGAGAGGAGAGAACAAAGTTCAATTTCCTTATAGTACGGATGTCGAAAAAGCAGAACTTACTAAGCAGAACTCCATGCGTCGTATATCTGGAACCACCATAGAACACCGATACAAACGATATTCTTGTAAAAGAAATTCAAGATCCTGTACACGAAGGTAGGTGAGTATTCACGAGCAAAAACCCAAGAAAGAGCATAGACCGACATATTGCCATTCCGTGCATACGACCAATGACCATGTACCAAAAGCAATCTCTTCAGGAAGCGGAACTGGAGAAGCAAGCCATACGTCATTAGCCACTCGATGGAACAAACGAAGAAAACCAAGCTCACCTGAGCAATAGCATAATCTGAGGAATTGACAGCTTGAAGTCCTTCCTCACCAGAGATACCAACACCGACATCAGCAGCCTGCCAGATTAAACGCTCAGCAACAAAGGAAAAGAAGAAGCTTGTATAGACCTTACCTGAATCATGCTGACATCGTTTGCGCCATCTCCGATGGCCAGAGTCATCGCCCCGAGCCCATCCTTCACTAATTTAACCACGAGCGCTTTCTGGAGGGGGGAAACTCGACAACAGATGACGCCTTCGCATTCCATCGCGAGGCGGAGAAGAAGGTCCTTGTGTAGATCGTCACTCAGAGCCTGATAGTATTCAAAAAAGTTAGATAGATCCATCAAGCTTAGGATATTATGAGACTCACATATCCTAACGCGGTACCATCAATGACCAGCACAAATCCTCCCGGACGATCACCATTATCAGTCCCAACGATAGATCTAATGCTGACACCGGTTTCTACTCGCTGCAGTGGCGTAGGCCGTTGAGCGTCGTGGGACCGCCGTGACGCCGTAGATGGCCGGCGGTGTAAAGTCCCAGCCACTGCACCATTCTCGTCCAAGATACCACTGTCGGGAAAGAATTCCTCCGCGGCGTGAACCATCTGCTGGTACACCGGTCGAGAGTTACCGCTCCCTCCACGAATAACGATGATATTGGATTCTTTTCCGATGAGGTTGGTACTATGGCCGATGGCTAGAGTCAAGATGGTTCAAAGGTCAAAAACAGAAAGATTCAATAGAAATGATATTCACCGATAGCTGTCTCCAGTTTATCCCCAGTTGCGACCCACACCTTGATCCCAGCCCTCTTGAGATCCGCAATAGTCTCCGGTACTCCATCCTGTAAACAATCCTCAATCGCCGTAGCACCCAACAACCTAACATCCTGCTCCAGCTCATCCGAAACAGCATCAATCTTCTCCTCTCTCCCATCCAGCGCCACAGTAGCCTCATGATACCTCTCACACCACTCTTCATACTCCTCCTCCGGAATAATCTTATACGCCAACGTAAGCGTCCTCAAACCTCCATTCGCAAACTCGCTCAGATGTTCCTCCGTCTTCTCCTTCAACCCCTCATCAACACCCTTCTTCAACCTCTCAAAAACAACATTATCCGCCCCCTTCATCAACAAAAGCAACCTATTATCATTTCCATCCAACCTCCTCAACACAACACTCATCCTCTTCCTCGCACTGTTAAATTCCAAAATATTCAACAGCTCATACTTTTCATATTTGTCCTTCTCATCAGCAGACCCAGGCCCAGACTCGATGTCACTGTTCTCACTAGATGTGGGTGTTTGGAGGTACAAAATCTCCCTTTCCCTCCCTCTGAACACATACCCAACATCCGCCGCAGCTCGCACAAGCGCAGCCTCATCAGGCGATTGAGCTTTATACTCAATCTTCCCCGTATCCTTATCTACCGACGTCAACACCGTATGACAAAGCGCCAGAACAGAGAAAAACCCATTCATCGCGCGCGCATGTGCAGCGTCTGGCGAGCTCGCGTTGGAGTGCATCGTGGCCTTTAGATCTGCTGAAAGGTCGTCGGAGTGAAAGAACGGCTGTTTGCCTGTCGCTGCTGCTCCTTCGTTCAGAGGAGTATCAGTAGAAGAGTTGGAGTTACTGCTTGAAGGGGCGTCTACCACGTTAACATTGGTTGCGGATGCGGTTTTGCTTATGGGTTCTTCGTCGTCAGGGTCTCCGATGTAAACCTTGCCACCGATCGAACATTGACGGAATATCATAGAGTTCTACACGTCGCCTACCATTAAACCCAGAAGACTTGTTCCATGGATGAAGGACATACCTGAGTCAACGTCCCCGTCTTATCCGAGAAGATGTACTCGATCTGACCCAGATCATCAGACAGATTCCATGATCTCGCCAGTGTGGCTTGCCCGGTCTTCGTGTAGAAAATATGGGTATCGAAGTAGATGAACAGCGCCTGACAAGTCCGAACGGCCTCGATAGAAATATACAGGGATATAGGTACGATATTTTGGAACCTGCGCAGAACCAGAAAGTGAGTCGGCGCCATGAACAGATCAAGGGTACAACATACGTGATCAAAGCGAACGCCCAAGTCACTAATCCATTGATACTTGGATTGTCGTCACTGTGGTTGTCACCATACAGCCAAGGAGCACCAGCAGGATAATCTCGGTGTTCAAGGATAGAATCGACAATGGCACATGCTACAGCCATCATGGCCAGCAAAATCAGGTTGAGGAAACTGTACATCGGAAACGGAAAAAAAAATTGAGTACCGCGTTCAAATACTTCCGAGATACAAAGAAACACCTACACCTGAGGATTCATCTGTCTCTCTACCTTGCTCCGCTTACTCGGTGTCCCACCAGCATTCATGACAATCTTCGTATCTTCGCCCGTGAACAACACAATCCCAATAACCCATCCAGTATTCCTCAACACCGTCCCTCTCAACAGCGTGTTGCTAATATCCGCCGGAACCTGTTCCTTCTTCTCCCTGTCCATATTCACCGTAGCATTCAGCTTGAACATATTATTATCCGGTCTATCCAAATCAATCCAAAGCTTATTTTCCTTCCTCGCGCAAGCCGCCGCAGTGCGCATATACGTGAGCGTGGACACCGCGTTCCTCGATTTAAGATTCGTCTCACCGTCAAGATTCTTAGTCTCGACGAACGCGACGTTCTCTTCTTCTGACGTCGAACATATGAGCACATCGGCGGGGATAGACTCGTTCTCGTGGATCTTGACGACATCCCCTACGCGAACGTCCTCCCACATGGTTCTTTTCCAGTGAGGCTTCTTGCTGTGGTGTTCTCGAAACAAAAAGTGTCTCTCATGCTTGGGCACCTCTTCCTCATCGAATTCGATATCGTCGGGGAAAACAGGATTAGCGGGACTGTCCGGGGGAGGAGCTTCCGAGCCTGCACCAACGCCTTCAGCTTTCTCTACATCTGGAGCATTCTTTTTCTCTCTGTTAGGAATAATCCTCTTAGGGACAATGCCTCGGACAAACGTCCGACTTTTTGGTTTCATGGGATTGGGATTATTCCAGTCACCGCCTTGGAGAACACGGACGACAGTGTGATTGACTGTACGGTCAGATTGGTGTCGCTTGATATCCTCGTATCCATCCTTGATAGCAGTTATACCCAGAACGATGAGTAGAGGCAGAATCACGAGTCCAGGAGAGATAGTCGAGAATTTTGAGAAGAACTGTAGGATGGCAATCCCTAAAAAGAATCTACAACCTCATCAGCATTCAACCGATACACATAAATCTCCAGACAACGCACATATTCGCTATCCGCCTAAACTGTTCCAGCAAATTTCTCGGCAGAAAGGTGATAATCGTGTATTTGGAAGTGATAACCTGGTTCGTAGTATAGACATGCTCCGGCTTTATTCTGCCCTTCTTATCCCTATAATCCTCGGGCAAATCTTCATTGATGAAGACGGTTCGCCTTGGCCCCGGCTCTCTTTTCCTGACAAAGAGATTCTCGACGTTGAACGCAGCGACTTTGTCGTACCACGCTGCGAAGCGATTCGATCTTCCAGGGGCCATAGCGTCCTCGACGCAAAAGGTATTTAGAGAAAAGGAGTTATGGAGTGGCTCGTGAAGATGGACGTGAAAGCAAGAGAAATATTACTGAGCGGACATTACTGAGATACGAATGCGGGAGCTGTTCCAAGAGGTTCCAAGGCTCGACGGCGCCGCGTCGTGACGCAGATTACGTGAAATCGGATGACTGCACACCTTATTACGTCATCCCCTCTACTCGGTGCCAGTCTGTCTCAGTGTCTGGGCATTCTCACGTCCTTCGACATTCACGCTGACATGCTCATCGGATGCTCATGCAATAATGGATTTGTGGTCCTCGGGTCGCAGGAGAACATCTAGGACATCTAGTGGCACCTCCACGAGTAAAGGCATTCCTTCCTGACTCTGATTCTCAAGAACTTAGGGGCCCTTATTCGGAGCTCAACATTCTTCATGGCTTGGCGAACGGACCCGGTGTGTAAGTCAGCCCCAGGTCAGCCTCAACGTACGCGCATTGCTGAATTAAACATACAGTACGCGTCCGCAAACGAAGCATATAAATAACACGAGGCCTGAAACTAACCTTCCGTGGACCATCCGTAGGTTCAATTCAGAATCAGAGGAGGAGCTGGGAGGGAGATTCAGAATGAATAATCGGTTATATACGGTTATATACGGTTATATACATACTGTAAGTACTGCAAGTCAGCTGCAAGTCCGCAACTCCACCTGCAAAGCGGCTTCCGCCTTTGTCAACTCCGTACACGTACACTGATACGCCACCCCAATGTCTGTTGTCAGAATTTCCTACCAATGGGCCATGGCCTTACATGTTCTCAGGACGAAAAGGCTCCTGGTCCTGGCTGCTATTTAACCGCCATACACTCCGACGGTTCCACATACTTGCCATACTTGCCTCCCCATCGGTGTCGGCCAAGCACGAAAACGCTGTTATTTGACCATCATGTATGCTACGTATACTCCGACGGATCCACATACCTCCCCATCAGTGTCGCCCAAACACATGCACATGAGAGGCAGATGCGAGCTCAGAGCTGTGTCAGTCGAACAACCCACCAGAGGACTTGATGCAAAATACAGCTGTTGAAACATCAATGTATATCATCTAACCCGCATATATACCTCCCTGATCATGATCGGAATCCCTAATGGCAGTAACAAGTTCGTGACGACACTCAATACCATGGAGTTTCGCTGCATTGACTCCGAGGTGTTCAAGGCGCCACGTTTCTTCGGTCCTGGATACCCATGTATGTGCACTGGCAGCATCATACATAACTGTACAAGTGGATCTAGATGATCACGACTGAACATCCCTACAGCTACGATGCTCAGTTTGAGCCAAGTAGCTATAGTCTGTCGTCGAGACACGGGAGAAGCTGTAACATACATAACTACTTACATCAACAGTTGACACTCCACCTTAATTAAGTCCTAATCATTCACCTTTTTCAGAGATTCCAAAGAAGCAAGACGGTTAATCATGTAAAACAGCGATACAACGCAAAGCTATGCTAAAATTCATCCGTCCTTACCAAAACTTTTGATCAATACAGCTTTGACACTGGAGGCAAAAACGAGGAGTCTGCGGCTCCTAGAAGCACCCGGCAGCATATATCATTCCAAAGACAAACACGGTGGTAAGTACTGTCACTGTCAATCGATATCCAGTCAATGTCCAATGCACATACGGTCCAGTTCCAGCCCATTACGAGTCGAGATTAAGTACATGGTAAGTATAGAGATCCATTGAAGAGAAAACAATCGTAAAAACCATAGATCACACAAAATAGTCCCTGGTGAAGGGATTCATGCTTAAGAGCGAGAGAGAGGACAAGCGACGTAGGGTGTACAAAAAGTTAATTGCACAAGTTATGTTAATCCGGTAAAAAAGAATGAATATCTAGGAAAAGAATAAGCTGTCGATCCAACTTCAGTATAAAAAAATAACTTACCCAAAGTACGATCCCCCCTTTACGATCTACGACTCAAGCTACTAGCTCTCTTATTCCCCGACCCCTCAGCTCCGGCAACACCAAGACCAGAACCCCGATCCAAACATTCAAGCGGCACCATTCCCTCCTCACCCTTCCCATTCGTACACAAAGCCCACCCATCATCATACTCCTGCACAACATTCAACACTTCCCCATTCGAAATCGTCAACTCGTCCGGTAACGACGGTATAAACGTCACTTTCACCGTAGCGACACTAGCCTGAGTCGCGCCGGTTGTCTGAGGGAGTACAGGTGGTACAGTTCGTGGACTAATCGGTGTACTGGGATTGTAGTTATTGAACGATGCGGGAGGAATGATGGGTACGCCGATGTTGGCTTGAGATATCTGGGGCGGGCTAAAGCCACCACCAGGATAAAGACTCGGAGGGAGCGAAGCGACCTCACTCCCATTCCCACCTCCGCCCCTAGTCCCTGCCCCAGCTCCAACCCCAGCTCCACTCCTACTGAAGCCCCCAGTAACCACATTAAACTTCTCCGCATTAMCAAGCTCACTCCCCGCCGAAATCCCACTCAACCACCTCGTATTTGTCCTCCTCTCTTGTCTGCGCTGTACGAGCAGTCGTCTGACCAATACGACTATAAGGAGGGCCAAGACGACTAGAACCGCTATAGCGATACCTGCGATAGCACCTCCGCTTAAGGACTTTGTACTGGTAGCTGCTGTGTCGTTAGCGTTTGTACCTGTCGCACTTGAGACGGTGCTTGAGGATTGAGATGCGGAGATAACGCTTGCGGAGGGTGTGGTGGCTTGTGTGGAGGTAGAGGTCGCCGTAGATGAGGTGGATAAGGAGGTAACGGTGGAAGAAGCAGAACTCGTCGATTTGGACAGTGATGTAGAGGAGGAGGAAGAAGAACGTGAGGTCGTACTCGTCAATGAAGCAGAAGTCTTGGCCGAGGTAGATGTAGAAGCAGGTGAGATTGTACTGATGAACGTCAAAGTGATCGGTTCCGTGATACCACCGTTTATAACCGCAGTCGACGTGCTATCCTCATCGTCGCTATTACTGTCGGTACCATCAGTGACAACAGCCCTCGCCTGTTTGTGTAACGGACGACGCCTCCTATGGAAATCCCGCGCAGCGGGCAAACGACGACGTTGCTCATGGTGAGAGTCAACGTCCATGCTGTAACGTCGTACAGACTGAAATATCGGAATAAGGAATGTAAATGGTACCTTCGCCCCGCAAAGTGGCGAGGTCACTCAGTAGGTTGAGCCAGCGATCAAGTTGAATGCAACGCCAGTCGACAGCGATAGCAGTGAGGAAACTGAAAAGAAGGAAAGAGTTGAAAAATATACAGTGGCAGAGAAGAAAAGAAGAAAGAACTAGACCGTGTCGAGCCCAGGATAAGGGGGACGGTAATCATGCATTGTGCGAAGAGGCTGCTGTAAACAGGCTGTAAATAAATTCATTGGCAACCGTAGTTACAACCCCATCTGCGCAGATGGACTAAATTGATCTCGTCTGCCCACGGCTACATTTTGTGATTACATCTGAAATACATAGCCTTGACTTGCATTGCTACCACCAATTCAATCTTGCCAGCGAAAATGATTCCATTGAAGAGGCATTCCATTCAAAGGCCTTTAAAGGGACGACGATGCGTGGAGGACGAGGTACGTATGTACACGTGACTCAATTCATTAACGTCTAAATTTCAATGCCGGCGGGTCGGGCGTCTTGGCTTCCAACAGGCTGCAAGCCCACGAAAACAGGCGAATACCTGCGAAAACTCCCATATCATCGCTGCACAGTCTCGCACAGTCTGGGCTCGACAGCACGTAGATACAAGCGGATGGGTGTGCCAACGCATCATCGCCAGATAATTACTAGCTTTATCAAGATTCTAAATAGATCCCGCATCAGAATTAGATCTGCTTGTAAGTTCACTAGCATATGGCTGCAACTTACTGCAGCGGGAGACAATGCCAACAGTAATTGACAACGTGAATTCACGTAGAGATTGCAAGTAGGGCATATGCACATATGTCAACTTAAACTCGTTAAGAAACCAGCAAACAAGATAAGCGGATTGGAATACACAGAATTCGGGATTTCCATAACCTCCCAGACCGAGCAGGCCCTCTATCAGCACCCGAACTTGTGGCGGATTCTACCAGGCCGCACAACAGTTTCCTAGGTATTCGTGTACACTGTGCCACGAGAAGATCGCTCTTGAGCCAAGCCCGAAAGCAGGATCACGGAGGGATCTAGCGTCGTTCGAAGCACAGCAAGAGCAGCAAGAAGGCGTCGGAAGGAAGTCAAAATAAGTACCGTCTGATACACCCATTTGCACCATATGTAGCTTTGATGCTTCTGTCCAATAGCG